>JASKGM010006979.1:0-10478 GCA_034509205.1 Ceratonia siliqua
TGTTTCTTCCGTCTCCCTGTGGATCGACACCCCATACTATACTGCGATAACCGCGTAGTGTTTTTGGGCGTAATCACTAGGACCACCTCAAGATCCTCAAGGAACTTCTGTAACCAAATAACTTCTTGTTCTGTTTCACAAGTTGTAACATATTCCTCTTGCATGGTGGAGTTAGCAATGCAATATTGCTTCACATTCCTCTAAACTATGGCTACACCACCCAAAGTGAAAATTGAGCTTGATGTTGATTTCCTAGAATAAACATTAGATTGGAAATCTAAATCAATGTACCTGGTTATAACTATATCACTTTCAAAAAATACCAGATGTCGAGTGTGGTATAAATCATGGCATATATGAGACTTGTCACTGCTGATGCATAGGGAATTCATCTCATTTTCTCAACTTCCTGAGAATTTTTGGGTGATTGCTCCTTATAAAGCTTGATTCCATGCTTAAAGGGTGTAAAACCTCTCTTGGAATCCTACATGCCAAATGTTGTCCATACTTTGTCAATGTAAGTCACTTGGGATAAAGCTATCTGCCTATTCTTCTGATCTCTTATCAATTGGATCCCATGAAAATAACTAGCTTCTCCTAAATCTTTCATTTAAAATTGTTGATTTAGTCAACCTTTTACTTTAGATAACATTCCTACATCATTCCCAATGAGTAGAATGTCATCTACATAGAGTAAAAGGAAGGAAACCTTATTGTCTTCATTCTTTTTATAGACACAGGGCTCATCTACATGTTGTTGGAATCCATAAGATTATGATTTGACTACAGTGTCAAATCTTATATTCCAAGACTTAGAGGCTTGCTTAAGTCCATAAATAGACTTATGCACTTTGTAGATTTTATGCACTTGTCTCTTTTAAATGAAACCGCCGAGTTGAGCCAAATAAATGTGCTATTCAAGATCCCTATTTAAAAATGTGGTCTTGACATCCATTTGCCATATCTCATAATCAAGATGTGCTGCTATGGATAATAGGATCCTGATGGATTTAAGCATAGCAATTGGAGAGAATGTTTCTTTATAATTGATACCTTCCTTCTTGGTATAACCCTTAGCCACTAGCTTAGCCTTGAAGGTCTTTACCTTCCCATCAAGTCATCTATTTCTCTTATAGATTCACTTGCACTAAATGGGTTTTCCCTTTAGGTACATCTATAAGAGCCCATACTTTGTTGGAATGTGTAGATTCCAACTCTGATCTCATTGCCTTTTGCAAATGTTTAGCATCAACATTGCTAATGGTGTCCTTCTATATAATGGGATAAGATTCATGTTCATCTAATAAAGCTACCACATGCTCTCCATACCTATGTATCTATTAGCAATTAGGAATAAGTTGCCTTGGAAAGCAAGTTGTATTCCCCAATTTCATGTAAATTCATGTTGATATTAAAAAATAAAAAGTTTATTTATGTAAGCTTCATTTCCTAGATTCTAATAAGCCAAGATACATTTGTATAAGGGTTATGCAAAAGGAGATATGTATCTTTGGATAAATCTAACACAATATTCACAATCACTGAATAAAGCCGGTCACTCTATTCAATTAAGACTGTAGTGTCCGGATTATCTCAATAAAAAGAATGAGATTCAATTATAAGGGAATGATGAATCTCAAATCATTGAAGTAGCAGGTTTTATGTAATCACACTATTAAATGAATTGGAATCAAGTGAGATATCAAGTTTAAGTTAATACGGTTACTTTGAACTTGAACTCACACATATTGAATCTGCTAGTGGGATAACCAAAATGATGATAAATTATGGACTTGTGTTCAAACCATTATTATCATTGATATACTATGGGCACGATCATTGTATGACATTGGTCAATACTTTGTATTTTAGGATCATAATGGGAATGAATATTCAGGAACATAAATATAGGAAATGGAGTTCATAGCATTACATCACTTCTGGTGATTTCAAGAAGAAAAGTGACATATCTGGGGCCAGCGAAATGATGAATTAGCTACTCATCATTTCGAAATAATTTTAGAAAAGTTCTAAAAGATTATCTAGTCACTTTTCAGATGAAATATGAGACAAGGGGACAAAATTGACATATGTGTCTCAGACCTTGAATGATGCATAACACAACTACTCGATAACTGAAAAAAAGCTCTTGGCGGTTATTTTTTATTAGTACTAAAGTAATCGTGTTTTCTGATCATGCAACTCTTAGATACTTGCTCACTAAAAGGGATGCCAAGCCAAGAGTTATATGATGGATACTCCTCTTGCAAGAGTTTAACTTGGAAATCAAAGATAAAAAGGGAAGTGATAATGAGGTGGCCGTTCACCTCAATCACCTAATTCAAGATGAAGACACCATTCCTTTACATGAAAGCTTTCCAGATGAACAAATATTCTCTATAAGTATGGTCACTCTTGGTACGCTGACATAGTTAACTATCTTGCTACCAAGTCTATACCACAAGACTTAACCTATGCACAAAGAGAGAAGGTAAAGAGTAATACTAGGAAATACATGTGGGATAACCCATATCTTGGAAGCATTGCTCTAATCAAGTGGTAAGAAGATGTGTTCTTGAATCTGAATTTCATTCCATATTGACTTTGACTTTTTGCCGCTCATATGCTTGTGGAGGATACTTTGGAGCTATGAGGATAGCTCTTAAGGTGTTAAACTGTGGTTTTTGCTTACCCTTATTATTCAAGGACTCTTATACCTTCTGCAAGGCTTGTGATAAATGCCAAAGGATAGCTAACATAGGGCCTAGAAATCAAAGGCCCCAGAACCCCATTTTAATTATTGAAATCTTTGATGTGTGGGTTATTGATTTCATGAGACCATTCCCTCATTCTTTTGGAAATCTATATATAGTCCTTGCAATAGATTATGTCTCTAAATGGGTGAAAGCTAAACCCACCAAAACTAATGATGCTAAAGTTATTGTGAAGTTTGTCAAGTCTCAAATTTTCTCTAGGTTTGGTACACCAAGAGCAATCATCAGTGATAGAGGAACTCATGTATGTAACTGATCTTTAGAAGGTTTACTAAGAAAGTACAACATTACTCATTAGATATCTACTCCATATCATTCACAAAACAATGGACAAGTAGAAGTGTCTAACTGAGAAATCAAGTCTATTCTTGAGAAGACTATCAACCCATCTCGAAAAGATTAGAGTTTGAGACTTGATGATGCCTTCTGGGCATATAGAACCACTTTTAAGACACCTATTAGTATGTTGCCCTATCGTTTAGTCTATGATAAGCTATTCTATCTACCTGTTGAATTAGAACATAAGGCTTATTGAGCGGTTAAACAATTCAATATAGCGTTGGAAGCAGTGAGAACTCATAGAAAACTTTAATTGCAAGAACTGAAGGAGCTCAGAAATGATTCCTATGAAAGTTTAAGAATTTACAAGGCAAGACAAAGGTCTTTCATGACCAAAACATTTCTAGAAAACATTTCAATGTGGGACAAAAAGTTCTTTTATATCATTCCAGATTGAAATTGTTTTTTGGTAAGTTGAGATTCCACTACATGTGCCCATTTGTTGTCACTAATGTTTTTAACCATGTTGTAATAGAGATTGAAAGTTCTAAGATATGGAAGGTATTTAAAGTGAATGGGCATCACCTAAAGCCATATTATGAGAATTTCTTTATAGAGGAGATTGATACCTTACCCCTTTAATAACAGAATTATATTGAAGAGTAACCTTGCAGGTTTACGTCAGGTTGAAGACATTAAACTAATCACTCCTAAGAGGTAACCCAAAGGAAAGAAAGCTCTCCAAGCCAATCAGATGAGATCTTTCTGACTCTCTTTCATTTTACAATACTTATTGTTGTTTGTCATTGCTATTCTTTTCTGCCATGCATCGTTATGATATGTGAATTATTTAGACTTACATTGAGGACAATATAAGAGCTAAGTGTGGGGGAGAGGTTTAGGTTTTGTGGACAATTTATGCTCTTTGTCGGGTATTAACTTTGTGAAGTAGCTAATGACATGATAGTTATGTTTTCATCGTGTTGAGAAGATTTTGAAAAATTTTGCAATCATTTTTTTAAGGACATTATGATTCATGAACTTTCGATCAAACCTTTAGTGCACTTATGCTATATACTTTGTAATTTTGGAAAAGTGATATGCACATGAGTAGAAGATTTTTGCCTTAAGTTGTCAATGAAACGAAAAACAAAAGAAAATAAAGTAGGGCTATGCATCGATGGTTTTATGTGCTTAGTAACTAGGTGCTCAGACCAAAAGTGAAGGGTATTCATGTCAAATGACACTTACACTATG
This sequence comes from Ceratonia siliqua, assembly GCA_034509205.1. Classification (NCBI taxonomy): domain Eukaryota; kingdom Viridiplantae; phylum Streptophyta; class Magnoliopsida; order Fabales; family Fabaceae; genus Ceratonia; species Ceratonia siliqua. The sequence goes on from JASKGM010006979.1 coordinate 4,311, forward strand.
AGCATGTAAAGCATGCTAGTGATTACGGTTTACTGAGTAACTGGTGTTTTGTAGCAAAAAGTACGAAATCCTCACATCAAAAGGAGACCCACATCCTAGAACGAGCTACCAAAATGAAAAAGAAAAAGAATAAAAATAAAATAAGAGGCTTACTTTTAATTATTACTTGTTTGCATATGAAATTCTGGATTTACAAAGTGTAGGGTACTCACACACACACTTGATTATATAATTAGTGAATGATAATGTATTTCTTGAAATCTTTGAAGAATTTTGAGATGTTTCCTTAATTCTTTGATCTGACTTCATGGATTTGGTGAAATGCAAGTGTTAAGATCTAGCAAGAGTGTATTGTTCCCTTGTTTAGTTTGTTATGTTTTTTGTTTTAGTTTGCTTGAGGACAAGCAAAGGCTAAGTGTGGGGAAATTTGATAAATGCATATTTTGTCATGTTTTTATGATGATTCTCTTGCATTTAATTGCTTTGTTCTTAAGTTTATTGTGTTCTTATCTTAGTTTCATGTCTTGTAGGTGTTTTGAAGTAGAAATGCATTAATGTGAAGAAGCAAGTCATGTTAGCATGCTTTGGAGCATTATAAAAGCAAGTATTTGGGTAAAAGAACTTAGCGCCCATCCTTGGGCACCGTGGTCCTCAAATTCAAAGAAAATTGGTTCCAGACTCGAGAGTTTAGTGCCTTGGTGATTTGAGATCGTGTCGTGGTTCCCAAAACATGAATAAATTCAACCAGGGCTCAGAGGCACCCACATGCTGAGTTGCTTAAATTATTTCTAGGGCTGAGCGTTGCGGTGCCCCAAAGCCAGGCCACAGCGCTTGTGCGCACTAATTAACTTTAAAAATGCAAGTTTCATTTCATTTTACATATTCTAACTTTTAGAAAATAAGAGAGAGAGCTTAGTAGAGAGGAGAAGGGCAAGAGGAAGGTTGAAGAGAGAGAGTTTAGAGAAGATTCAACAATTTAGAAGTCTTCAAAGAGTTTCCTCTTCACCTGTTCTTCATTCTTCTTGTATTTTCTATAGTTTTCATAAATTGTATTGTTGTAATTAGTAGTTTTCTGATGTTAGAGGCTAAACCCCTTGGGTTGAGGGTGAATTCAATACCTTGGACATGATTTTGTGATTTTATTCATTGATGATGTATTCAACTTATCTTGAATGGTTGTTTATGTTCTTTCACTTGAATTGTTCATGATTATTGCTTAGTTTTGTTTGGGCAGCCAACTAAATGAACTAGGTAATCATCAATGCTAGGATAATGGATTGAATACATAATAGTTTGATTCTCATATTCATAAGTAGCATTTTGCAGTGATTAAGGATGTTCAAAGCCTTGAGAGCTATGAAGTAGAGCAAAACATAGGTTAAATAATCTAATCTTTTGAGATTGTTACCTGGATCAACCTACTTTCTCACCTTAATGCTTTCATTGGATTAAATCTATAAAGCTTTTGCTAGGTTATTCATTGGATAAGGAGTAAGTAAGGAGTGTTCCTCTATTTACCGAATAACTAAGGAAAGATTGTGATAGTAGAGCTTGTTGTTATCTATGGTTAGTAGTAAAGATAGAGAGTTGAAAACATTATCATGTTTATAATCATAATGTGTTTGTATATGATCATTTGCCATTGTCCAATGGAGAAGAGTGAATCCTTAACCATATTCCTCATCTTATTCTAATTTTTTCATTATTGTTGTGTCCTTTTACCTAATTGTTCTTGCTCATTGTCATCTTTACTTTAAGTACTTTATTCTCACCAACAACCCCTTATTTACTTTTCAAGTATCAATTTATTAATTTATTTAGTAATTAATCAACCAAACCTAATCCTTTGCGGGAAAATGACCCTTGCTCTTAAAAATGAAAAATACTTACCACTAAACTGCAAGGAGATTTATATTTTAGTAATATTTTCAACTTGAAAGGCTTCCAAATTGAGGCTTTGTTGCTGAGGTTTGGAGTTCAACTTGGATAGCCACCACATACATTTGGAGTGAATCTCCTCAATTGTTTTATTTTCCTTCATTATTACATCTTGTTTCACTTAGTTCAAGTCACCTATAGTGATGTCGACTGCTAGGCAGATTATGTCCGAATCTATGATAGGCTGCAAGAACACATTTGTTTGTAATTTTTTCTAGTTTAATTTAGGATTTTTAAAGGTTATGTCTATCAAATGCAATTGCATACATACACCAACATCAAAATCTGTCCAATAATGACTCTTGAACATCCATAGGGCTACAAACATGCCGCAATCATACCTATTATGATGAATGCATGAGTATTAACATCATGCTTAATAATTCACTTTGGCAACCATTAGCTTACTTGTCACAAAGTTAAACTAATGTATTAATGGGATCAGTAAGTGATATGCTCATGAATTTATGAACAAGTTTCCTTACCCATTATCTTGTGAGTGGTGTAGCTTGGGCATGATAACATTAAATTCACATAATTTTAATGCCTGGGGCTCTGGAAATGTTGATGTCACCTACTCAACTAAGTCAGACATAAACTTTGCATGATAGATCATCATTTCAATTCTGTTTCAAGCATGATTTGTTAATACTTAATTGTAGTCATATCTCATAAAATATACTAGTTTTTTCATGCATCCCTTCCTTCTAGTTGTCAACGTCATAGGTGATAGTGAATCCAACTCAATCACTCTATAATTTCTGATATCAAGAACAATGAGGTACCAATGTGTGTTGAATTCATTGATAGGTATGAATATATGATTTTATACATCACAAGTTGGCATAAAGAACTTGATAGTGGGAAAATAAAACAAGTAATCAAAATAGCTGCTTGATTTTTTGAAGTTACTTTGTCAACGTTAGAATTCCCAGGGAAGTAAAACCTTGGATAACTTTCCAAATTTTTTTGGATAATCAATTTGTCTTTCTTAATGAACTCCTGAGGTCCATAATAAACTGAATATTAAAAATATAGACCATGTATAATAAAAAGGAAATAAGGAGTACAATGTCTTACCAATACGTGTGTAAGGAAGAACTAGTCAATGGACCTACTCTTTCCTGCTTGAAGTCATGTTATGTGGCATGCCACTATATTGAGAATCTATGTGGGACAATAGTCTTTGTGAATATAAAGTTGTTATGTGTTCTTAAGATTATGGCATAGTAAATATGTTAACTTACATCATCGTTTATCCATTTTCTTGGTTCCAATCATTACAACATTTCACGTGTGGCATAGCACGCATCATATAAAGCAACATATTCCCTGAAGATTGAATTTCAAATTCATTTGTTGTATGAAAGTGAAGTGAGTAGAATGAGAAACACTTGACATAATTTAATATGTAACATGGGAAGAAAAAATCCACATATAGAATCAGTGGATGGGGAAATAGTTTACTCAGGATCCTCAGTCTCTACAAATATATACGTACCCACCCTCTATCGTTCTATTGTCAATACCCCTGAGTATTCATTTGTGATGAATGACTTCACCCACTCGAAGTACAAAGGCCACAGTACATGTTAGTGAATAGACAAAGGTATTGTAACATATACTAAGGTTATTTATGTATCAATTGGTGATTTAAACGGATTCAGAATTATTCTATGCCATTGTTTAACTACAACCATTTAATTGAATCAAACACATTAGTTTTAATAAATAGATGTTGAAAATGAAATTCAAGATCCTAACAAAACAACAGCCGCAATATTACATGAGAAAGTCATGTACTATAAAATTTTAACGTTGTGCGCCAATACTATAACTAGTTGAATGTATTTCTCTAATAACTTCTACTCTTCCTAATTTAATCAAAACAGATTAGCACGTAAGATTTGCCATTTTGAGTTTCTATGTTTGGAGACAATTGCAATATTTAAATAATCAATAGTAATTTTATCATTGCAAACAAATTAACATGTTATTTCCTATTCATTCAAAAGTCCCCTATATAACCTTATTTTATATACAGATCCCATAACAATCATTGTTTCAAATACTAATAGCTGCAAGATCACTATATGAAACAAAAAAAAGTATGAATCAATGATAATGTTATTGTCTATTGAGGTTGTAGTCCCTTCTCTAATCCTATATTGAATTCACAAGAAACTACCAATTCCTATATTGTTAATTGCAAATACTACATGTTAAGCTACATTGTCATACATGGGAACCTAAATTGCCTACCCATTTTAAACCCCAATGGCTTTGTGATGGAAACCTACTCAAAATTGTTGATTTATGAGTTATATTATACTTGGGCTAAGTTCCTTACACACTAGTACATAAAGACAAAGAATAAAACACCCACAAACATCACACAATTAAATATGCTTCTCACAACACAGTATCTTATACTTTCCCATATTCAAAAAATGACTTTTTTTTCTTCAAAATACCCATGGTCTCTAATTTATTTCCTAAATACCCTTGGTATCTAACAGTATACATAGCCTACAACCATCCTTAGTTGGTTGAATGGTAACTATAAAGTCAATATATAAAACATAATTAAGCATGACACATCGAGTTTGATTTCCCCTTTAACATGTAACTTCCTATACATAGCCTACAACAATCATATAGCTGGAATTTACATAATTAACTGCACAATCAATATATCAAAATAATCAAGTTTGACCAATGTCAATGATCAAGTTATTATCCAATCACTTTTCTTCTTCCTTTAAAACCACACTTCTTATACGCACTTGAACTATAACATCAACAAAGTTGTTCCAAAGGGTGGTACTAACACTTGGAACCTTAATCGCACCTTCATTCACTAGAGGGACTAACTCACTGACTCACTGTCTATCGCTAGAGTATCAACAGCTAGTTTGGACTTATTGGATGGCTGCTTTCTATGGAGCTGACTGGAACCCACCATGGTTGGCTTATCCTCCTTATGAGGTGGGAAGAAGTTCTTCACCTGCCTCTACAGTTATAACATCCATTGACTTAGCACAACCCCCTACATTCAAGTTTAATTTATTACTTCAATTAAATTTTCATTCACATGCAATAGAGTTTACTTAATGTAGTGTCTCACCTTGTTTGCCTCTATTATCATTGGAGGCATGATTGAATATGTGGTTTTTTCATCCCCTTAGTTTTTTTAGGGTTTGTTATTTGTGGGTCGGGCTACTGCAGGGGATGTGTAAACACTAGATTTTGTCCAGCTGTTTTCAAAAAAATAAAATAAAAAAATAAAAAATAATAATAAAATAATAATAAAATATTAAAATATAATTGGAAATATTAAAATTTATGAAAAAAAATTAAAAGAAATATAGATAAGAAAAGAAAATGAAATAAAAAAATTTTATTATTAATTAAAACAAAAAGGAACAAAAAAAAGAAAGAAAAAAAAAGGGGGAACAAAAAACGGATAGCCAGCCCAATTCCCCCTTCAGGCCAGCAGCACACTTAGCCCATATGGAGCCCAACTCAGCATATAACCCGGTCCAACCCAACTCACCAGCCTGATCCGGCCCGGTACCCCTAAGAAAACCCGTTTCCCCCTTTGAACCCTGATTCTCTCTCTGGCTCCTCTCCCCCATCCCTTTCACTTTTCCTTTCTCGACCCCCTGCTTCACCACTGTCTCACCGGTTGAAGGACGTCCCTGCTCCACTTCGATCCGTACCTTTTACCCTTGGGTTCTGCCTCGGCCATCCTCGGCTTTTTCCCTAGGATTGCTCCTCATCTACTTTCAGTGAGGGCAGCACATGATTCACCATTTTCGGCAACTCCTATCTGTATTTTTTTGGAGGATCTCCACCCCCACAGGACTGACCCGTCGCCTTCAAAGCTGCTGCATGCGCGACCACAACCCAGCCACGGTGATTCGAGGATGACCATCAGCTCGGCTCGCGGGATATTGTCAGAGGTACTGGAGTTTGTCCTTTTCCCTTTCCTATAACTAAGAGGATGAGACATAGAGGAGGGGCGAATCCAAAAGTTGAAAAAATCACCGAGAGGGAAGAAGAGGAAGGAATCAGGAATTGGAAGAGGGGGATTTCTGGGACCACTTCGAGCCAGATTTCGGGATTGAACAGGGGAAATCACCACAGACTTAGAGAAAAAAAAGGCCCCGAATCAGAGGAAGAGCTGAGAGCAAATCACGGTGAGTAACTTCCAGCGGGCTCTGAATA
>JASKGM010006980.1:0-10475 GCA_034509205.1 Ceratonia siliqua
ACAAGTTAAATGGTATTGGCTGTATACTCCTAGGGATGATATTTCGTTAAAGTCTATTGGATCTAATTATTATCCTATGATATTTACAATATAAGCATGAGTTTTAAAATTTTAAAACATTTAGGCTTGTAAACCGATGAAAACAAAACACCATCAAACAACTCACAGCTAGAGAGAGAAGTAAAATATATAGGAATTTTACATACCTCTTGTAGTCACTTTAATAATACACTTCCCAACCAAGCGCACTGACTACCTGTTCTTTGGAAAGCACCAATCCACGAAACTTATGATGAATAGGTTTAATGATAGGAATAAAACAAAAAAGAAAGAAAACTATTTGACAGTTTTTAAAATTAAATTAGAAAGATTTTCCCTTTGTTCCTCTTGGTATGGCGTGAAGAACTATATAATGGCACAAAAAAGAATTCACTTTTTCTCTTATGTTTTTCTCTCAAAACTTATGGCTTTCTTAAGGTATTTTTCTATCTCAAAGTCACGTTCACAAGAGCTCTCTCTTCTCTCAATATGCTTGGACAACTAGGTCAGGGAAGGATCAAGATCCAGTCCTTTTCTGTCCTTTTCTTGGTATATATAGTTTAATTTTTTGATATATAGTTAAAATTTATATTGTATTAATATATGTGTATTAGACTTACATAAGATGCAAATAAAGAAGAAAAAACATGAAAATATGGCCAGCCAAATCCAACTCATCATTTATGAGCCAGAAAGGTGCTATTCAGTATATGGGTCATATTTTTATGTTTTTTCTTTTTGATTTGCATCTTATGCAAGTCTAATAGACATATATTAATACAGTGTAATTTTTATTATATATACCAAAGAATTCAACTATATATACCAAGAAAAGGACGAAAAAGGACCCATACATAAAAGGACTAAATCCAAATTCATCAGGGAAAAGGGTAAATGATATATATCATCACCAACCCTAAGTCACATGAGTGTAATCAAAATCAATCCCTAACAATTAGGGATCCACACCCCTACTAAGGGGGGAATTAGATAATTATGTTATGTAACATTATATCAATTAATAATCATATTATTAATTTTGATAATAATTTTATTTAACAATTAAATAAAACATGTGTGGCTTCTTAATTGTTCATGCTTGAATTAAAATTAAAATAAATAAATTTTATTTAATTAAATCTCTTTGACTTTGTTAGTTTCCTAGTAAATGTAGGTTACCTAAGAAATTAACACTCTTTCAATTTCTAACCCTTTTTATTCACTTAGATAATTTGGGAGATTTAGTGAATGTATGTTTAAATTAAAACTATGCCTTGGCTGAAATTCCTAATTAAAGAATGATTTTATTTTATTTTCTTTAACTTCTTTAAATTAAATATTTGAACAATTTAAATATTAATTTAAAGTAGTTAAACAAAAAATAATTACTAAGATAAATGTTGTCCAAATTAAGACAACACTTGTTTTAATTAAGACAAACATTTGTCTTAAAATTTATTGTCTAATTAAAACAACACTTGTTTAAATTAAACAACTAATATGAGAATCATTTTTGTCTCTTTAGTGACAAAAATGTTTCTCATATTTTCAAGCATGCTTAGGACAACATTTGTACTAAAACAACTCTTTGTCTAAATTAAGACATTAGCTGAAATGCTATCAACTAACTTCATTTTAAATTTATTCCAACTCAATGTGGATTGAATTCTTCAAAGCTAGGTGGGAAATCCGTTTGGACATAAGAATGTCAAGCTCTAATAAATTTGGGATTATTTTAATCTCATTAAAGATAATCCAATTTTATTATCATGGAGTCATTTCACCAAAAACTTATGATTGCACTCTTGATAATTCCTAAAATTATGAGAAGTCAATGTGGAACATTAATTTGTCCAATTTGCAAACCTAGTGTTTGTGAACCCTCGTGGCCATCCATTGACATAAGGTAAAATGATCATTTTACCCCTTGTGTCAATTTTGTTCCTTGGTCACAAATTTCATCCGATATGTGACTAGATAATCTTTTCAAACTTTTCTAAAATTATCTTGGAATGATAAGTAACAAATTCATTATTTCATTGGGCCCATATATGTCACTTGTCTTCCTGAAATCACCAGAAGTGATGTAATGCTACGAACTCCATTTCTTGAATTTATGTTCCCAGATGTTTACTCCCACTATGATCCCAACATATAGAGTCTTAACAATGTCACGCAATGGTCGTGCCCATAGTATATCAAAAGGTTATATGGTCATCAACATAAGTTCATAATCCATCAGGAATTTGGTTCTGCCACGAATGCAATGTGTGTGAGTTCAAGTTCGAAGCAATGATATTAACTTGAAATTGATATAACACTTGATTCCAATTCATTTAATAGTGTTATTACCTGAAATCTACTACTTAAATGATTTAAGATTCATTATTCTCTTAAAAAAGAATCTCATTCTTTCCATGGAGGTAATCCGGATACTACAGTCTTTATTGAATAGAGTAATCGGCTCTATTTAGTAACTATGAATATTGTTTTAGATTCATCCAATGATACATATCTCTTTTTGCATAACCCTTATGCAAATGTATCTTGGTTTATTAGAATATAGGAACCTTAATAGCTAGAAAATGAAAGCTTACATAAATAAACTCTTTATTTATTAATATTAAAAATGTATTTACATCAAATTGGGGAATACAACTTGCTTTTTAGGGTAACCTATTCAATAAATTAAGCTTATAAGGTAGAAATGGAGGAGAAGTGGAATGTTATAGTGGAGAGGAAGAACTATCTAATTATCTAGACATTTGAAAGAAAATTTAGAAAAGTCACCTCCCTAATAAATATTACTTTTCCTATAGAGATTTATCTAAAACATTCTTCCCACAAATGTTACTTTATGTGCTAGTGGTTTGGAAATTGAAAAACTTTGTTGCCAATGCAATAAAGAAGAGGAAGGCATTGTTCATGCTATTGTGAGATGTGAAAAAATCCAGGAGGTATGGAGTAACTATGGTTTCTTGATGGGGATGGTGTTGGTTTTAGGGAGAGAAGAGAATGGTTGGAAATGCTCAAATGTTTTTTTTAATTCATTTGTTGGCATTATATTACAATGGGCAACTCTCCCCTATTTATAGTACTCAGATATGACCTCTTGTCTCTCTAATTAATGAACTCCTAACTACCACCTACTATCTACCTTCATTATTAAGATAACACAACTCCCAATTCTTCCTACCATCTACCTTCATTATTAGGATACTTATAGATACTCTCTAGATCTCTTAGAAATATCCTATATAATGGGCCAAAAACATGTGTCTAAATTTGATGAACTTTTTGACTGAAATTGGCTTTGTGAACAAATTCGCGAGTTGCTCTTCGGTATTATAGAACTCTAACTCGAGATCTCCTTTGTCCATAAACCCTCAAATGAAGTGATGTTGAATTTCAATATGCTTTATGCAGCTATGGAACATTGGATTCTTGGTCATGGAAAATGTAAACACGTTGTCACAATGAATTTTGGTTGGAATATTCATACTTTGATTAATATTATTGATGATCCTTCTAAGCTAAACTGCTTCACAAGATGCGCTAGTGGCTACCATATACTTTGCTTCGACTGTCGAAAGTACTACACCATTTTGTTTCTTTGATGCCTATTAAATTGCCTTAAAGCCAAAGAGAAAAACATAACCCCATAGTCTTTCAATCATCAATGCTTCTAGCCCAATCACTATCAGTGTAGCCAACTAAGTTGTAGTCTTCCTCGGCTTCGTACAAGATTCCATAATTCTTTGTTCCCTTAACATATCTCAAAATTCTCTTTGTGGCATTGAAGTGAACTTTGCTTGGGTTGCTCATGAATCTTGAAATGATGCTAATAGCATGCATTATATATATCAGGCCTTGTGTTCGTGAGATAGATCAATAAGCCAATTAGGCTTCGATAAATCATCTCATTCACTTTCTACTTTCCATATTCCTTGGATAACTTCTCATTCATTGTTATTGGCATGGATAATGGTTTGTAAACTCTCATGTTGAACTTCTTCAACAGATCATCAAAATATTTTTCTTGAGGGATGAATATTTGGCTAGGCTTTTGCTTCACGTGCATCCTAAGAAAATACTTCATGAGACCAAGATCAGTCATCTCGTACTCATGCATCATAGCCTTCTTGAAATCTTTAAGCATTCTTGGGCTTGTGCTAGTAAAGATTAAATCATCCATGTACAAGCATACGATGAAGAAGTCATCTCTTTGCTTTTTCACATATAAGGATGACTCAGTTTGGCTTTTAGAGAATCCATGCTCAAGAAGATAGTTTTCTATCTTGCTGTTCCATGCTCTAGGAGCTTACTTTAGGCCATAGAAAGCCTTCTTTAGGTGATAAACCTTCTCCTCTTCTCCTTGGACCACATAGCCTTGTCGTTGTACTAGGTAAATTTCTTCTTTCATTTTTCCATTGAGAAAGGCTGACTTCACCTTTAATTGATAAACTTGTAGCTTCATTTGAGCAGCTAAAGCGAGAACCATTCTTATAGTCTCCATATGTACTATAGGAGTAAAAGTTTCTTTGAAGTTAATACCTAGTTGTTGAGAATACCCTTTGGCAATAAGTCGAGCTTTGTATTTTTGGATTGATCCATCTTCATGATACTTGATCTTGTAAACCCACTTTAATCCAATGACATCTTTGTCTTTGAGCTTCTCCACGAGCTCCCATGTTTGGTTATTCTCAATCATCTTGATTTCCTCATCTATGGCTTTTCTCCATTCTTCTTGCTTGGTGGCTTCTTTAAATTTTTTAGCCTCACCAGAAAAGAATACAATTCACAAGTTTGGTAGTATCTTGTAATGATCACATCTTTCTTGGAGGAGATGAATCTGGTGTGGAGTTCAATTGTCTTTGACTTGGCATTGATGGTGGTGTGCTTGGGCTTGGATTGCTTCTTCTTGTCTCTTCATCTTCTTCAAAGAGTTGAACATCATTGTTTGCATCATTGCTTCATTGCCAGCTTACTCTTTCGTCACTATGTCCAATAAAGATGCATTTCTCTTATTTTTCATCCAATTTATCTTGATTCTCTTTTGAGGATTAGATAATGTAGCCAAAGATTTTGAGGTGATCGACCTTTGGCTTTCTCTTGACTTAAGCTTTATAAGGAGTCATATCCTCTAATGTTTTAGTGGGGAATCAGTTGAATATAAACAGCTGTGTTAATAGCGTCAGCCCAAAACATTTTAGGTAGACTTTTGTATTGGAGCATGGCACGTGCCATTTTAGCAATTGTTCTATTTTTCCTTTAGCGACACCATTTTGTTGAGGTGTATATTGAACAGTTAGCTCCTTTTTTATTCCATGTGTCTTGCAAAATTTTATGAACCTTTGATTATTGAATTCTCCGTCACGATCCTGTTGGAAATAGGTTGTCCTAGAAAGAAAGTTGTATTCCCCAATTTGATGTAAATACATTTTTAATAATAAATAAAGAGCTTATTTATATAAGCTTCATTTTCTAGGTATTAAGGTTCCTAGATTCTAATAAGGGTTATGCAAAAGGAGATATGTATCTTTAGATGAATCTAAAACAATATTCACAGTCACTAAATAGAGTTGGTTACTCTATTCAATAAAGACTGTAGTGTCTAGATTACTTCTATAGAAAGAATGAGATTCTTTTCTAAGGGAATAGTGAATCTCAAATCATTGAAGTAGTAGACTTCAAGTAATAACACTATTAAATAAATTGGAATCAAGTGAAATATCAAGTTTAAATTAATACCGTTGTTTTGAACTTGAACTTACACACATTGTATACGCTAGTGGCAAAACCGAAATTCTGATGGATTATGAACTTGTGTTCATGACTATTATGATCTTTAATATACTATGGGTACGACCATTGTATGACCTTGGTTAAGACTATGTATGTTAGGGTCATAATAGGAGTGGACGTTTGGGAACATAAATATAAGAAATGGAGTTCGTAGCATTACATCACTTATCGTGATTTTAGGAAGCCAAGTGACATATTTGAGCCTAGTGGAATGATAAATTAGCTACTCATCATTTCTATATAATTTTAAAAATTCCAAAAGAAATCTAATACAGGGGGACAAAATTGACATAAAGAGTAAAATGATAATTTTATCTTGTGTCAATGGATGGCTACAAGAGTTCAGAAACACTAGGTTTACAAATTAGACAAATTAATGTTGAATATTGACTTCTTATAATTTTAGGAATTATCGAGTGCAATCATGAGTTTTTGTTGACATGACTTCATGATTAATAAACAGATTATCTTAATGAGATTAAAATAATCCTAAGTTTATTGGGGCTCTAAATTCCTATGTTTAAATGGATTCATCACCTAGGTTTGGAGAATTCAATCACATTAAGTTGGAATAAAGTTAAGATTAAAATAATTAATAGCGGTTTTAGCTTATGTCTTAATTAAGACAAGAGTTGTCTTAATTTAGACAAAAAAATTATTTTAGGATAAATGTTGTCTTAAGCATGCTTGAAAGTGTGAGAAACATTTTTATCACTAAAGAGACAAAAAAAATTATCACATTAGTTGTCTAATTTAAGGAAGTGTTATTTTAATTAGACAATTTAATTTCAAGGCAAATGTTTGTTTTAATTAAGACAAGTGTTATCTCAATTAGGACAACATTTATCTTAGTAATTGTTTTTAGTTTAACTACTTTAAATTAATATTTAAATTATTCAAATATTTAATTTAAAGAAGTTGATTAAAAAAATTAAATCCCCATTTAATTAGGAGTTTCGGCTATAGCATTTTAGTAGGATAAAATTAATTAATTTATCCTAATGTTGTTGCAAATTTTGAATTTTTTAAACTTGTGAAACAATTTCCTCCCCATGTGATGAAGAGGTGCATGGCTAAAGGACAGAAATTGGTCTTTAAAATGGTCAAATAAATTCCCTCCTAATTATCCTAATTATCTAAGTGAATACATGTTAAAAATTAAAAGAGTTTTAATTTCTTAGGTAACCTACTTTTACTAGGAAACTAACTAAGTCAAAGAGATTTAATTAAATGAAATTCATTTATTTGGATTTTAATGCAAGCATGATCAATTAGAAAGTCACACATGTTTTATTTAATTTTTAAATAAAATGTTATTATCAAAATTAAGAATATGATTATTAATTGATATAATGTTAGATAATATGATTATCTAATTCCTTCTTTAGTAAGGGTGTGGATCCCTGATTTTTAGGGAATTTTTTTAATACACTATGTGACCTAGGGTTAGGTGGTTATATATATCATCAACCCTTTTTCCTTACCTAGCCGTCCAAGTTTATTGAGAGAGGAAAGAGCCTTTGTGGTTGTCACATTGAGAAAGAAAAACACCTTGACAGAGGCATAAGGTTTTGAGAGAAAAAAACAAGAGAAAATGTGAATTCTTTTTTAGTGCCATTATAGAGTTCCTCATGCTATACTAAGAGGAACAAGGAGGATGGCTTTCTAATTTAATTTTCAAAGTTGTCAAATATTTTTCTTTCATCTTTTGTTTTGTTCCAATCATAAAATCTATTCACTGTAGGTTCTATGGATTGGTGCTTCCCAAAGCATAGGCTATTAGTGCGCTTGTTGAGAAGTGTATTACAAGATTAATGTGACTACAAGAGGTATATAAAATTCCTATCTATTTTACTTCTATCTCTAGCCGTGAGTTGTTTGCTTGGTGTTTTCTGTTTGTCTGTTTACAAGCTTAAGTGTTTTACAAATTTTAACCCATGTTTGTACTATAAACACCATAGGATAAACACTATATCCTACAGATCTGTTCTCAATATTTTGAGAGGATGCTTGCTTTGCTTTCCAACAATAACTTTGAACTGAATAAAATGAGAGAAAACATCGGATATATGCTCAATGAAATAGACCCACATCATGTGGGTGTAATCATCAACAAAGAGTAAGAAATATCTCTTCCCTCCAAGAATGGGGTTTCTTGAAGGACCCCAAATGTTGGCATGCACTAATTGAATTGGAGCTTTAGCTCTCCAAGATGTTTTTGGAAATGGCTATCCATGCATTTTTCCAAAAATATAGCCTTCACAAATTTTCTTTTCGATAGAAATAGATGGAAGCCCATGCACCATTCCTTTTTGGCTTAATAGTTTGAGGCCATGAAAGTTTAGATGACCATATCTCAAATACCATAATGTAGATTCATCCTCATTTTTACATTTCAAAGCATAGTAGCATTATCATAGGAAAAACTTTGTTAGGGGCCATTTTGACAGTAGTGACAAGTTGCCCCTTATTTTTATTAAAGATGGTGCATTTATCACCATCAAAGTTGAGCTTATAGCCTCTTTGAATTAATTTCCAAACACTTAATAAATTTTGTGCTAGGTCAGGCACATAAAGAACACCATGAGTTTTTGATTGCCGTCTTATGTTTTGACAAGAATAGTGCCTTTGCCCTCAAATTTTTGAAATTTTCTATCACTAAGTTTAAGTTGGATTTTAAGCTTTCATTCAAATTGACAAAACAACTTTTCTTGTTTGCCATGTGGTTTGAACAACCAGTATCAAGATACTAAACATCCCTTGATTCTTGATGAGTAGAAAAAGTAGAATAAAATATTTGATCGAGGGATATATTATTTTCGGTAAAATTAGCCCTTTCTTTTTGCTGGTACCAACAATCTTTTTTAGAATGAGTGTTCCTTTTGCACCTCTTGCATTTAAACCAACAATCTTTTGTATCATGATTATTTTTATTGCATAGGTTGCAATAGGAACTATAGTTTCCTCTATTACTCCATTGATTTTTATAATTTCCTCTTCCCCTACCACGGTTATTAGAAGCTTCTCTCTTTCCAGAGTTTTGACCATGGTTTTCATTTTTCCTATCTTCATTCTTTTTGGAGATATTCAATTTAGATTGAAAAGTTTGCTCTAGTGGTTGCTCAAATCTTTGCATTCTTTCTTCATGAGCTTTAAGAGAGCTCATTAATTCCATTAGAGTAAGCTTAGAAAATTCTTTACATTCTTCAATAGCATCTACCACATGATCAAATTTAGGAGGAAGGCTTCTTAATACTTTTTGTGTAATTTTATTATCTTTTCTCGTTTCTCCATAGCTTATAATTTGATTTATTATGAGTGAGTATTGATTTGCCTTCCTTCATTAATACAGTATCAAATTCTCTCCATAAAGAATGAGGTTTGATAGAAATTACCTAGTCGGAGCCCTTGAATTCATTTTTGTGCCTTGAATTTGCTTCATCCCAAGCTGCAAATTCTTCTTCATTTCTTGGCTATTGGTAGCCATTTTCTACCAACTGCCACAAGCCTTGTGAGATGAACAATGTTTTCATTTGGATGCTTTAAAAATCATAATAATCTCCTTGAAATATTGGAATTGATGATTGGGAAAAGCTAAAAGTAGATAAGTTAGAAGATAATGTGGAGAATATTTGGTTGTCTAGATGAACAAGGTTTAGGCTCTATAATAGCTAATTTGAGAGGCAATTGGCGTGGCTTGCTCGACTTGTAGGCTCTAATACCACTGTTGGTTTTTGGGAGATAAGAGAATGGTTGGAAATGCTCAACTTATTTTTTATTCACCTGTAAGCTCGATATTATAATGGGGAACTCTCCCCTATTTATAGGGCTTAAATATGACTTCTGGTCTCTCTAATTAATGTAACTCCTAACTACCACCTACTATCTACCTTCATTATTAGAATAATACAACTCCCAACTTTTTTCTACCATATACCTTTATTAATGTACTTTTACCTATTTTGTAGATCTCTTAGAAACATTCTAGATAATGACCTAAGACATGCGCCACTTGATAAATTACAACATAGTAGGCCTAGCAAAATTCTAGTTTACTTTCTAACATATGTGTCACAACATGAAGGCCAGAAAAGGCACTATCATGACTTAAAGGCAATAAAGAGGAAAAACACGGGGATTAAATCTCCACCCAAAATCTATAGAGGGTAGGATAATGTGGGAGAATAAACCTTTACCCAAAACCTATAGATGAGTGGTCAATGCGGGAGGATAAACCTCCACCTAAAGTCAAAAGGTTAGGACAATGTGGGAGGATATACCTCCACCCAAAGCCTATGGATGAATGGACAATGTGGGAGGATGAACCTCCACCCAAAGCCAAAAGGTTAGGACAATGTGGGAGGATATACTTCCACTCTAAGCCTATGGTTTTGGAGTGATAATTAGAATCACATTTAGAAGACTAAACAAGGTAGAATTTTAAAGAAAGGTGAGTGTTTTAATTTCAGTCTTACCTTTAATTTATTTGTCTAAATAGGCCATTGGGACCTTCATTAAAGTATATTACCAATAGAAGTTTCAATCAAAATGGGATCCCTTAGAACCCAAAAATAGTCTAAAGAAGCTTCAATTTGAACCACAAGTCCTTGGTTCAATGGGCCTTTGGAACC
>JASKGM010006983.1:0-10474 GCA_034509205.1 Ceratonia siliqua
TGGAGCAACGTTGGATTAATGGTGGACAGTTGGACAGGGCTTGCATATTCAAAGTTAACTGTGCATGTTCATTTTGTCTAACATGTTTTGTCTATCAATTCTGAGTCGAACTATTCGTGACTTTTTTCGTTTTGATAATGTCAAAACTTTGTTTGTTTTATTATGTTAAAGATTACAAGGTCTACATGTTTAAAATTTTAGGCTTGTGAGATATTACTTTACTGTAGTTTCCTACGCCGGTCACGTACCACATTTGGGGCGTGACAAGAAACAAAAAAAATGCAATTGAATAGATAAAGCATAAAATCCAGAGAGTAATCGGATTTATTTGGTTTTAGAGTTACCTTTGATTTGACAACTTCATGGATATCTACAAAGCTTCTACTACTAGGTAAGGTACCCAATTTTATAGGGAAAAAAGCATAAAAGACGAATCAGCATTAAGTAAAAATGAAGAAGACAAATGTTATAAACAGACAGATCTTTAATAAATAGAGAAAGTTTTTAAGGAAGGTAAATATTATTCAGTACTAGAACAGATCATAATACAAAACCAAAGAAGATTATCTTTAATAAATACAGAAGACCTCATTAAAGAAGAAACACAACCTCATATCATAATACAAAACGACAAGATATCATATTTAAACTCAATGCCCAATAAGTCATTAATGAAAGGAAATTATACCCTCGCGCCTAAAAAGAGAGAAAGAAAACAATTCAAATTGAAACCAAACCTTCATGCCTAATCATTGCACTCTACTTAATTGCTTTCAATGTTTCTTATAAATGTTAATTAACTAATTAAGTTCAATTTATAAAAATAAATAACTCATAAGGAAGAAATTTGAGACATAAAACCTATTGAAAGTGTTATAAAACAACAACAAACCTGATAAATCAATCATCTGTTTACTATCAACAGTCACTATAAGGACCTTCTTGAAATTATACCATTTGATCTCTTTTTTGTTGATCGGATTTACTTCCACTACTTTATATGAAATAACATAATAGTTGAGGAATGTTGGGAAAAGCAATGTAAGGAATCAATAAATTAAATCATTGTATATTATTAAACAGTAAATACATTCTGCATGTGAAGTTGAAAGACATAGTATAATAGACAAAATAAATGTTTCTTTGGCAAAATAATAATAATAATACAAAGAATATATGACCAAATTTTCCCCACAAAGACTTAATAAATCCAACAAAGAAAAAAAATAGAGTAAATTAATTTTGTGTGCCGTTTTACAAAATAAAAATAAGTTTGATAAGGTACAAAGTATAATACAATGATTTCTCAAGCACCAAATAAAATTATCTAAAATAAAGAAAAAGAAAAATTCACTTTACTGTCATATATGATATAAGGTCTGATATGCATTTATAATTAATAATAACAATGAATGATTCAAAATAATAATCCGTTCAATATAGAGTAATTATAAACCAAAATGGATGTTAATGAGAAAGGAAATAAAACTCTTACCTTTAACCTTGTTGCAAAATGGACAAACTTTATATTAATAGTAAAGTGCCTTTAAAACCTTTACCAAATGGAAAGCTTCTCATGCCTTAGCTTAAACTTCACCATATTTGAAAAAAAAAAACAAAAAAGAAGATGTTAGTTCAATTTAAGAGACGGAAGAAATGAGCTAAAGGTAAGAAAGAAGATATACAAAATCAAAAATGAATAGGGTGAAGATGAAATTTGAATTTCAAATTTTTAGAAAGCTAAAGCAAGCACAACTAATTAATTGATTATCATCTTAAATAATCAATCAGAAAATAAAGTTTGATTAGAAGGGATAATTAACTTATGAAACAAGTATATCTTGTTAAGAAGAAATATTTAGTTTGATTGATCAAATAAATAAATATAATACTTAGTCTGTGAGAAGGAGTGCAATTAAATTTAAATCACATTCTCTTATATTGAAAAATTGTTTCAATTTAATCACCAAATTTCATCATATAATTAAAGAGTGCAATTAAAATTTTAATTATAACTAATAATAAATTTTAATTTTAAAATTATAGCATTATGAATGTATCAAATATAAATAGAATGATATATAAATAAAATTAAAAAATAAAATTTACCAAATGTATCTCATTGAAACAGATTAGTTAAATGAGATACAAATAAAATTAAAAAAGAATTAAAATTTAAAAGAAAAGTAAGAGAATAATACATATAGGCACCACATGATAACACATGCAAACATAAAAAATAATAAATGTCAGCCTCTTATGAGATTTCAAAAAATATTTTACTTTAAAATTAATATAAATAGATATATTTATTACGGTAAGAATATTTTTTTTAGTTTATACACTAATTAAAATTAAGTACATTAATTAAAATTAAGTATAATTTTAGGGATGCACTCTTATGTCATCCTTTGACTATTAGAAAAAAATAAAAAAATGATAATAATATAAAAAAATTCAAAACCCCGCTTTAAATCTAAATGAACTGAAGCCCAAATATAGTTTTTTTTTTGGGTTGCAATAAAGTTTTAGTATAGTTTTCCCTTTTTTGGGTTAAAAAACTGTAGTGTAGTTTTAATGAGCTTCCAAATTTCTCACACTTGGGCCATCTTTGGAAGCAAGCAGAGAAGGCAGAACGTGAAAGCACGCGCTACCATCGCAAGTCCCAATAAAACACAACCAACCAGAATAAGCGAATGCAAATACACTTCGCAGGGAAAATATCCATGGCAGAGGAAGGGAAACCCGATGCGCAACTCTTTCAGCTTCTCTCCAATCTGCTTCAGCAGGTACTGCTTCCATATTTTCATTTTCACCATTTTCAGAAATTAATTTGTTCCTATATATTATGATTCTGAATTAGCTTTGATTTGTGTTTTTCTACTTCAATTTGCTTTTTGATTCCGATGTATGTGAAATAGAGAAACCGTGATTTTTCCCTCTGGGATTTGGGAATGAAGCTTCAAGGTGTCGTTTTTATGAAGTTTATGATCTGGGCATCTGATTATCATTTTATGGGGTGTTAGGTATACATGTGAATTGTCAGAATTGCGTTTACGTTGCTGTTATATTCTGCTTTTGTGGTGAAATTCGATTTTTATTTCCAAAGCATGTATAACATGGGGAACTAAAGAATTATCTGACATGACATGACACTCTAGTAGACACGCAATTTGTTCTCCGTTGTAACTGCATCATAAACACTTGTTTCTTCAATGGTTTAAGACTTCTTCTGCCCTTTGAAAATATATTTCTTCATGGCTGGGTAATCCCCTTTTTTGCTGTTTGTGCAATTCCTTGGAAGTTGGAAACTTGGAACGATGGTGCCGGAGCCAAACTACTTATAAATTTTTATACTCCTTTTCCTTGTGCTCAACAATTGTGAATGTGGGAGAAAAAATTGAGCTATTAATCATGGATGCAGTGATCTCCATTTGTAGGATATATGCGAGCAATAACATACATAGTTGGACAAATAATAACATGGTAATTGTCCTTAAATACGTGTACAAGGATCTTTTAATGAGCCAGTATCAGAACTGTGAAGATTCCCATAAGTGCTCCTAAATTTTAAATGAGAATTTTTTAAAACTAAAACTTGACATAATGAATTGATGTGGATTAAGAGCTAACCAACTGGAAGATGGCGTTATATAATTCTGATGCTGCACCATTGATGTTTTTCAGAATATGCAACAGGGATCTTACTCTTCTGGACCCCGTACTTGTTGCCTTGGGTTGCTTTTATGGTTTTTGAGATGGCTGCATTGCTAAAGCATCCAAGAATATGACTGTGTAATGCACAATTATAGTTCATCACTATGACATCTCTTCTTTTATGGCAACTTGTTTTATTCCTTAAAGGTTTAAATTTGTTGGTCTTGACCTGCAATATCACTTTGCATCTGTAAAGTGTTATCAGGTGTATGCATGTCCTTTTGCATAGCTTCTTACCCATGTTTTAAAACTTATAATGTTTAGTTATGTAATAGGACAGAAAACAAAAACAAAAAAGCATGCATGTTGGCATGTCTTTAGTAACGACCATTGCTTTGAATTGAGCTTTTGAATTATATGAATCAAGTTTGATTTGAACTTGTTAAGTAAAGAGCACAGCTGTGGATATGGTACAAATAACAAAAACAAAAAACAAAAAACAAAAACAGAAGTCTAAAGATCTTCTCTTGAAACTATGGAATCTTGAATATCTCATTTGATCATCAAATAGTGAGCTGCACATAATCTTGTGCAGTATGTGCCGCTAGTCTTCTTGAGCGGTAAGCCAATGCTAGAGCAAAGATCAATGTTTTCCACTGCTGGAAAATGTCTGAATAGCTCTCTGTGGCATGCATTTCTACTAACTAGTATCCAAGATTGAAAATAGGCTGCTTCTTTTTAGAGAAAAACAAAACTGCAATGTGTGGTGTATTTTGATTGGCATCTCCAATGCTTTTTGTTGAAATGAAAAGTTTTGAATCAGGGAAATATTTGGCATTCTAATTTAAGATTGCATTTGAATACAACTTCTTTGGCGTGTACTGATAGGTTTACTACATGATCTCTTGTTGATCCCTACTATATATTGTTAGTTATCACTTTTCTGCAGTGATATTTTGAAATCATGAAGGGGAATTTAAGTATTTCGTGGTAATCTGTACAGGTGGAAGCGCTGACAAATCAAGAAGAAGTTGAACTGCGCTCTAAAATTGAAGCTCTAGGATTAGAGGTTACAAAAGTTCCTTCAAAGTCAACCCAGCAGCTTGACGAGGTGGCTTGCACTTTATACTTCAGTCATTACCTGATTTGCAGTTCTGTGTTTTTCTCCTTCTGAATCAAATAACATTATCTCCTTTCCTTTTGCAATTGTCTATATAGTTGGAAATAGCTAAAGAGTTGGATAAGTTGTCAGCAAGACTGGATGATGTGGATGAAATGATATCATCAACCATGGCTGCAGATCCACAGGTGCAGTCACTCTTGAGTGGTACGGCTGATGTGTGGATACCAGTTATCACTGCTACCTCCGAGGAAAGACGTAATTTCACAGGATCTATTGAAGACAACACACAAACTGACTTGGAAAAATCTAAGTAGTTTTTGTAATATCATCACCAAATCTTGGTATTATATATAGTACTTGTTATTATTCTCTTAATAAACAAGTATATATGTCTTTTTAATGAAATAAGAATGTGTTCATTTTCATTTGTCTCTGAGCTTTTTGGGTTTAGTTCTGCTATGAATATTTAATTATTCTACACACCAGTATATTCGACATAAAGGGACGTTTATGAGCTGTGAAAGCAGCGATAATTTTCTTCTATGGCATACTATAGGATGGATATGCATTTTGATTGATATGTCAATCGATTGGTAAATTGCATAAAAAAAGAAAGAAGCAAATGAAAAACAGCTCTCTGAACTTCAACGGTGAGCATTGTAAAATGTGGTACTTGTATGGAGAACTGGTGGAGAATTTCTTTTGGGAAGAACCAATTTTCAAAAAATTACTTTCGGAATAATGAGTTTTATGTTGAGATGAGAATGCTCATCAAGAGTGAGATCATTTGCCCCAAAAATGCATTAATGCATTAATTTGAAGGTTAGAAAGCATTTTGGCCTTATAATTTCTTAGAATTCGTCCTGTGGTAAACCAAACTTGCACAAAGGCAAATAGTTTCATATAAAAGACTAGGTAAACATCTGTTTAGTCTTCCAAAAAAATATTACATTTTAGCGTTTGAATCATAAAATTTGTTTGTTAAGTCCTTCTATCACTCGATTTAGTTAGAATTAATGATTTTTTTTCATATGATAATGTTAGTAGCATTTTCTTCTCTTTGTTAGCATTTTAACTTAATGATATGACAAATTGATAAGTTAGTGGCTTATATAATGGAACGGGTCTTTAAGTTCCATGGAAGATTTACATGATAAATTTCAGAGAGAGATGGAAGAAAGAAAGGGGAGAGAGAATGGGTGAGTTTCCTTGAATTCAAGTGGGTTGCACCTCATTCATTTTGTGTCTGTCTCTCATCCCTTGCATAATAGACATCTAAGCCCTAAGTTTTGAGTCAAATATTAAAATGATATAAAAAAAATTTATTTTGAGGAGTAAACCAATGTACACTTCATCTTTTAAAGATAAATTAGTTAATTCACTCCTTTCAAAAATCAGTGTGTTGAAAATTTTATATTTTTATCTCTCAAATAATTTGATCTTTGTAAAATTTGATTTACTTGATAATATCTATTTACATGCATTACAAGGATATTTTTTTTGTTTTACTATTCTTAAAACCAATAATTAAAAGGCATTAGGGTGCGTTTGGGAAGACAAAAGCAATTTAAAAAAAAAAATAGTTTCACTCGATTTTTTTAGAAGTCAAGATTTACAACTTCTGAAAAAAGCAGATTCAATAGAAGAGAGAGAGAACTTTTTAGACATATATACCCTTAAAATATTTCACAAATTTTTTAAAAAGCACTTTTATATGTTATTTTCAATAATTTTACATGCTCAAAAATATTTTTATATTTTTACATTCAAACGCAAGACATATTTTTTTTTTAGAAAATTACGTCTGTATAACTACATACAAATACTAAATATTTAATTTTTTTTTAAAAAATTACTTATATTTAAAATATCTACTCAAAAGTATAAGCTCATCCAAATTGTCCTATATAAGCATGATTCGTAGAATGCTAATTCTCATGATGATGTATTATAAGGCTATGCCAATGCCAAAAATTCAATTTTACTCCTTGCTGTTATTTTTGTGTGTTTTATTTAATTATAATCAGTTAATGAGATATTGGAGAATGTTAAATTTTATAATTAAAATTACAAAGCTAGTGATCCTTTGTTCGTTACTCATTCCTAAACGCTGCAATGCAAGCAATAGATCATGCACAAGGATTTAAACTGAGCAAATAACATCTGCCTGCCTTGTTTTTCTATGGATGTGAAGCAAATGAATTCTGAATGTGAACATAAATTTTTCTTTTTGCTGTTTTTTAGGACAGAGAACACAAGACAATGTATGGCAGCCATCTCTCATAGCCAACATAAACGTTGTAGATGTATACCTGATCTGACTTTGGTTCTACTGGTTTTCAGTTGTAAGTTGTAACCATAAAGACAATAATATATTATGCAAGATGCATGACAAATTGCTTAAAATAAGTTGTATGCACCACAAAGGGCCAAAAGCAAATAAATTGAAACATTCTGAACACTGATTTTCCAAAAATACCTAGATTGAAAATAACCTAAAAATGTCAACATTAACATTAATCTAACGTATTGAAAACTACAAACTACTACATAAGTTCTGGCCAAATATGCACCAAAACAGACTTTCTTCCTGTATGGTGCACAGTTTCTGCTTCAACCTCCATGGACAAGAAACTTGAGAGCAGTATTTCTGGGGGAAATATCTTTTAATATATGTCAATTTTACATTTAAGCAAATCCCTTTATGTAATACTTCTGCAAGATATAACATGTTCACCAAAATAATTAATTGGGAAACAAACACATCAGTTTTTACAGCTAGAAAACAAGTAATTCAAAACAGATTCAGCAAATCAAAAGATAAACCCGTAACAGAAGATTTTTCGATAGCTTAAGAACTAATAAAGCTTTCAGGAAATCAAGAGGTACATCAGCATGGATGATGGTCAGACAAGCAGCACAAACTAACGAAACACTCAGTGAGGAACATTTTAGTTAGATAAAGAGCCATTTGAACATGATTGCTCCATTAATTCAGGCCTGGTGTATCACAACATTCAAAAAACACAAAAGTGTCAATCAAAAGAGAGCGGAATCAGCTGTGAGCATTGTAAATTGCGGTACTTGTTTGGAGAACTGGTGGAGAATTTCTTTTGGGAAGAACCAATTTTCAAAAAATTGCTTTTGGAATAATGAGTTTTATGTTGGGAATGCTCATCAAAAGTAATTTTGTAACATTGAGTATTGTAGAGAGGAGGGAGGGAGAGAGGGAGAGGGAGAGAGGGAAGATCATTTGCACCCAAAATGCATTAATTTAAAGGTCAGAATGCATTTAGGCCTTATAATTTCTTAGAATTCGCCCGGTGGTAAACCAAACTTGCACATAGGCAAATAGTTTCATATAAAAGACATCGATTTAATCTTCCAATCTTTTTTTACATATTAGTGTTTGAATCATAAAATTTGTTTATGTTAAGTCCTTCTACAGTTCTATCACTTCATTTAGTTAGAATAATTATTTTTTATGTGATAATGTTAGTAGCATCTTCTTGAAATACAAAAATGGGCGAATTGTATTTCTTAGTTTATATATATATATATATATATATATGCTTTTCACTTTTATTGTTTGGTAATAAAGAATTCAAACAATTTGTAAAATTCACAGTCTCTTGAGAAGATCAAGTTAAACTGATAAGTCAAAGTTCAAACAAAGATAGAGTGTAAAATTTAGTAAACTTGAACTTCCAGTAAACTAACTAATAAAACCAGTGCAATGAAAATTAATTTGGAGAGCAAGGAGAAGATTCAACACACAAGATAATTTTTAGAGCAGGAGAAGATTCAACACACAAGATTTATCATAGTTCGACCCACAATAATTGAGTCTAACTCTAATTCCTTGACTCTTAAAGGAATTTTTTCACTATGCTTCGACAATGCACAACTAGTTTTTACAACTCACTGAAATGCACCACTAACAGGAAGGTTTTTCCAACGATCACCCACAACGATACCCAGTAATTTTCTTCCTTCACCACGAAGGACTACTTAGAATGAGAATTAAGATGAGTAAATTCCTCTCATCTAGCAAAGTAGATGTATACAAAAGAGCTCACACTAGTTTTCTATGATAGTAAATCCCTCAAACAACTGATGAAAAACCAGTATACAAAGAAGTATGAAACTTTGAGCAAAAAGAGATGTAGTTTCTCTAGTTCAATATCTTCGATAATCTTCGTTGCATCATCCTGGCGTCTATCTATTTTCGTTTCCTTCTAGTCGTTGAAATATATCCGTTGGAGTTTCTCTTTCTACCTGGGATTTGCTTCCATGAAAAGACCTTCATGTATCTTCTCTGTCGGCTGCTTTGGATTGAAAATTTCTGATAAACCGACGACAAAGCTTTTCAAACTTCACTTCCTTCAGGCTATTTTCCGTTGTGTTTCTTCCTTGTGTTTCTTTTCCTTTGACAGCAATAAATGGCGCTTTCCCCTTCTTAGCTTAGAGAAAGACTTCTTTCTTTCTTACACAGCTGTTTGGTCGACATTGTTGTCTGTGCAAAGGGTCTTGATGTAGATAGCATTTAATGCCCAGCACTCCTTGTTATTGTATTCTCTGTCTTTTTCATCTCATGTCTTTTGCTTACATGGACGTTTTGCTGGCTTGCCATTATCTTCCTGAAATAGTTTTCAATCATATTAGTGCAATATCACATCTGAACATTTTGATATTTTTGAAAAATATTAATCAAAATTCTATTTGAGAATATAAAAGCTAACACTTCTCTCTTTGTTAGTATTTTAACTTAATGATACGACAAATTGATAAGTCAATGGCCTACATAAGGGAATGGGTTTTCTTAAAGTTTCATTGTAAATTTATACAGTATATTTTAGAAACAGACTGACACATAAAAGAGAAAGGAGAGAGAATGAATGGGCCCCCTTGTATTCAAGTGAGTTCTATCTCACTCATTTTGTGTCGGTCTCTCCTCAAAATGTATACAATAAATTTTGTTCAAACTTTACTAGATCTAGATCTCCCATAATAGACATCTAAGCCCTAAAGTTTATGACTCAAATATTAAAGTGATATAAAAAAATGATTTTGAGGAGTAAACCAATGTACACTTTAATTTTTTAAAGATAAATTAGTTAATTCACTTCTTTCATATATAAAAAAGCTAGTAAATCAGAGTGATGAAAATTTTATATTTTTGCCTCTTTCAAATAATTTGTTATGTGTAAAATTTGGTTTACTTGATAATATCTATTTACATGCATTACAAGGATATTTTTTTTTGTTTTACTATTCTCAAAACCAATAATTGATGGGCATTAGATATGCATGATTCGTAGAGTGCTAATTATCACGGTGATATATTTTAAAAGGCTATGCCAATGCAGAAAATTCAATTTTACTCTTGGCTTTGTTTGTTATTTTTGTATGTGTTATTTAGTTATAATAAGTTAATGAGATATTGGAGAATATTAAATTTTATAAAAAAAATTTGCTAATATTTTACTTATCTCTTTAGTAAATTTTAATTTAATTTTAACATGTATAAAAATAGGGGGTTGCTATGGTGAACCCCACATCATAGTTTCCCACATAGTTTTCGACAACTAAATTTTATATTTTTATATTTTTTTTTATTTTTTATCTCAATTTTTTTTACTTTTTAACATTAATTAATTATTATTTAGGTCATATAATTTTTTAAAAATTTTT
>JASKGM010006984.1:0-10473 GCA_034509205.1 Ceratonia siliqua
CAAAGAAATAGAACAATATAATGGTAATAGAAAACTGATGCACCAAAGAAAGGCATATAATTTCACGCATCTCTAACGAATCCAAGAATCCAAGATGTTTTGGACCAAAATGATGGCCCCATTATAATTATTCATCTTATCTTGTCTCATTTACTTATAACTTGTAGAAAAAATAAAATGAGGCATCATGTAGCACTGAGCGCTCATTTACTAATGTGACCACATCCAATATTTACTGTATCTAAACAGCAATGTCAGAAATTTTCAAGAGAGCTTGATCTCAAGTGATTATACGACTGGTGAAAGTAAACACGGGCATATTAAGAATTCCAAAACTTTCTTCAAAAAATAATAAATGAAAGCTGGGGGCAGGAAACTTGTGAAGTTTTATGTTGGAGTATTCAAATGGTACGATACTTGTATATGCATATAGTTACGGAATCATCATCTTTAGTGAGAAATTTTGATCAAAAAGTGAATCCTAATTGTTATCAAGAAATGGATCTTACAAAAGTCAAAACCTAAATAATTAAAAGGCATAACTAAATCAAACAGTGAAGTCCAAGCAACATTTGAGAAGGGAAAAGACACAAACCTATAAAAAATAGAAAACAATAGTCATCCTGAAAATGATCAAAGAATACTTCTTAATCAAGGAGCCACTGTCTCTGAGTGCAGTAATATTCATTACATTTTATCCGGTGCCATTAAAGAAACTCTAAGAGAAATTAACCTAAGATCACCAAACCCAACAATTAGACAGACCAAGCTGATAGGGATTCCAATTTCCCATTTGGATTGTATAAGACAATTCCCTCACTTTGTCATCAACCAACAAATGGAACCTCATGATAATGTAATTTTTGTTTCAGAATGCGTGATAGTTAAAAGTTAAAAAGAGAAGAAAAATTCGCATTTACCTCTCCCGTCTCCAATCAAGGTATC
This sequence comes from Ceratonia siliqua, assembly GCA_034509205.1. Classification (NCBI taxonomy): domain Eukaryota; kingdom Viridiplantae; phylum Streptophyta; class Magnoliopsida; order Fabales; family Fabaceae; genus Ceratonia; species Ceratonia siliqua. The sequence goes on from JASKGM010006984.1 coordinate 946, forward strand.
CGTTGTCCACCATCTTACACAAATATTTTCCTCTTTGAAGCAGAAAGATAAAATCTGGAATCCATACGGAACAGAATCCACAAAGATTAGGTTGGCATCGGGGGAAAAGAGGAAGGCACAGTAAGAGGGGGTGATGTGCGGGCGAATCATAGGGTTACAGAAGCGGAGGCAGAAGAGAGAGAGAGAGAGGATGAGGCAGGTTTCATGTCCAATCGTGGAAAATAGGGCATAAGATAATTAACTGTCTGAGGGAACGAAATAACTAGAAAACCATAAATGCAGCGGAATGAGAGACTTAAACTTCGGGATAAAATGGTAATTTTGTTACTTGTTTTTTTTCTTTCGACTATTGTCACTTTCACAACGACTCCCTAAGTGCCGTCAACAACACACTCACTGCCACCCGTAATATTTCTAGCGACAGATGGACACCTATAAAATATTTCTAGCTACAGTGACACCAAAAAAATTTAAATAATGTTGCTTTTCTAAATAATTATCTCACAAATTATTTATAAGTTTAAAAAACTTAATTTTTTATTTTAGATTTGAAGTATTATTGTAAAATTTAAAATATTATAAAATTATTTAAGTGTTATAAAATATATGAAATATAATACTTTTAAAGATATTAAAAATAATTATTTAAAAAAATATGTGCACGATTAATTCAATTTTTATACAATATTTATAAAAGAAAATAATGAAGATTTTTATATTGAATTAAAACTTAAATTTTAGAAATAAGGTATCTTTTACATATAGAAGTTTTGAGCACATTGGCTTTTGTTTTATATATTGACATGGTAAACACCTACTCCAGGTCCTTTTCAAAAAATTAAAAAAAACATAATAATAAGAAAAAAATAATAATAAATGTAAAAAAAATAGTGAAAAAAATAATAATAATAATAATGAAAGAATGAAAAAAAAACAAAAAAAAAAAAATCTCCCTTTGCGATTTTTCTAGTAGCCCAACATTCATTTTTGTTTTTGGAGAAACCCATGAGGACTAATACCTAGGGCCCAACCCTTCAACCCATTTCCCTTAGCTCCCAATTTCGTCCAACCCGTGACCTTGCTCCACCTAACCTAACCTGACCCGGTTAATTCCCACATAGTCCCTTTCTAACCCTAGTAGTCTAAGGTTTTCCCAAAAAAAAAAGGGGGTCGAGCTCTGCACTTCACGTCGCCATCCCCCCATTTTCTGAATTTAAGATTCTACACATCCCTTTCCTCTCTCTGCCCTAGCCAGCTGCTTCCTCTTCTGACTTGGTCCCTTCATGCCTCTACTATGTTTTTCTTAGCACGCTCCCTCTCCGCTCCAGCACACACTCCCAGAAGCTATGCTCAACACACTCTGTGCCCAGCTGATTCTCGATGTTCGCAACCCCATTTCCATGGGATTTGGTCTCAGGCTGTGACTATAAAATAGAGGGGATTGAAAAACAGAAAAGAAAGGGAAGAAAGAGGAAGAAGACAAATTTTTTTGGGGCATCAACTTTAGAAAGTATTTCCGCTGTAGCTAAAGTGTTGGAGCAGCGAGAAAGAGGATGAATCTGAGAATGGGTTTAGTGGGTTTTCAAAAAAGGTTTTCATTTTCCCCTTTCAATTCCTTTGGTGATGAAAGGAATTATGTGACTGGTTCTTGCACACTGATTCCTAACCTGAATTGTGGTTTAATTCTGATTCAACTCTAGGATTAGGTTAACTTGCCACTCTAATTTAGCTGGGATTGTTGCTTGATTTTCATTTAATTCCATGTTGGTTCAATATGCCATATTAATATAACTTGGATGGTTGTTCCAATCTAGTTTGATTCCATGATTCTGTCAGTAAGGAATTTTAATTTGGAAAATTAAGTCTGGATGTTATTCTGACTTCATCTTGATGTTAACATGGGACTCAAATCTAATTTCAATAAAATACACTTTGGTTGTTGGGTTCTAAGTGTCATTCTGGTACTAGGCAGGTTTAGCTTTAGGTTTTGAGTATTTTATTAAATATAAAGACTGGAATAAGTCTTATCTTTGGCTTAAAGCTTACTTGAGGTTAAAACCCTTTTCAAGTTGCTATTCAAAGTTGATAGTTCAAGGTTAGATGCAAATTTGGTTTGATAGGTGATTACATGGTAGGTTGTGTTTAGAAAGGGACTGTTAATATTTTGTCCTAGTTTATGCAGCTTCTGGGTTATGATTGTGTTATTCAAAGTTGATCATACACAGTGTTTAGGTTTATGTTTATTTTTGGTGTTTAACTCTCTTTTCGTTTATGGCAAGATCTGAAACATGATGTTCAAAACCCTTATGTCTTTCATTCATTAACGAAACTGTGGAGTACTGTTTACAATGTTTAGATCTTTCAATTTTTGTGTGAAAACATAATTGTTGGTGGGTTCATAAGTGGTTTGGTTTGTGTTTTCATTTCCTCAATATTAGGAGTATTCTATTTTATGGTAGGCTGAATTATTTATTTCCGTCCTTGCATTTATCACTTATGGACCGACTTCCCGTTTTATTGTCTTATATTTCCATTTTTCATATTGATTTTGTATTTTATTTTGTTATTGTATCTAGTGGTTTTAGACTAAGGTATCTATGGCACTACGTATTATTGGAAGTAGATGGGAATGAAACTTCAAAAGAAGGGATTCCCTAAAGCCCAATTCAAGAGGGTTAAAGGGGGCTAGGGCCCCAAATTTATCTTAATTAAGTTTAAAAAGGGTTCATGATATTCAATCTTTGAATTTTAAGTGACAAAAAAATCGTTTGAAGTCCACTCAACATATTCTTATGAGAATTTTAAAGATCCAATAGTTAAAAGGGTGGATTTTCGGTAGGTTTCAATGACCTACTAATTAAATGAAGAGTTTAGAATTCTTAAGAAAAATTTTATTTGGGCTTAAGTTTAGTGGGTTCCAAGGGACCAAAAGCATTCTTTCAGAATAAATAAAATGTCACAATGGGGTTTCAAGAGTCCAAATAGATTGTTTTCTAAAAAGGTTTTAGGACTCAATAGATTTTCAATATGGGCCCTTTAAATAAGTTTTAAGAGTTCTTTTAAATTGCTTTGTAAATGAATTTTGAAAAGCCCAATTAAAGGATTTAAGGAAATATCAAATAGGGCTTCAAGGGCCCAATATCCTTTTTAGGAATTTCGTCCCAACACTTTTAAGAATCCTATTTGCCAAATACTTGTAGAAATAATATTTGGAACCCCAATACTCTTTAAAATTTCATTTTAGCCCCAAACATTGTGGAAATTGCAAATTTTGCCCCAAAACTTTTGAAAATCAAATTTTTGATACTAAATCCTTTACTTCTGCAAACATTATATGGAGAATTGTCCTCCCATTTTGTTGAGCTTTATGTGAAAATTTATTTTTTCATATTGTCTCTTTTTCTTTCAAACATATGTGAAGAATTGTCCTCCCATTTTGTTAGGCTTTATGTGAAAATTCATTTTCTCATATTATCTTTTTTTCTTTCAAACATTATGCGGAGAATTATCCTCTCATTTTGTTGAGTTTTATGTAAAAATTCATTTTTCATATTGTCTCTTTTCCTTTCAAACATTATGTAGAGAATTCCTCTCTCATTCTGTTAATCTTTATGTGAAAATTTATTTTTTCATATTGTCTCAATTCATCCATAGATTATGGGTAGAGATTTAGGACATGTTTGGAATGATTTTTGTTTTATTATTTTTTAAAATATTTTTTGAGAATAACTACAAAAAATAGTTTTATAGAACAAAAAAACAAAAAACTTGTTTGGGTAAAAATATTTTTCATTAATTGTATTTTGTGTTTTTTAGAAAATAAATGACAAAAATAAGTCAAAACACAAAAAATTTATTTTTTATTTTTTTTTAGTTATTGTTTTCAGAAATAGTTTTTAAAAAATAACTGATTTAAACACTTACCTAAATAAATTTTTTTATTCTCATGGAATAAAAAAAACAAAACAGTTTTTTAATACAGTTCCAAACAGGCCCTCTCCCACCATTTTCATCTAAAGTATTTTGCCTTAGGGAAGTAATTGTGTATCTTTCCTAGGCATAACGGTGACAAATACTTTTGAACTGCGTGAACCTTGATTCCTTCAGTGGTACATAGGCAATTACATAGTAAGATAAGTCTAATTTTTTTATCTTTCATTTTCTCTAAATCGTGATGATAAAAAAAGGGGTAATTAAAACAATTAAAATACATTAAAATTTAAAGCACAAATAATTTAGGGTAACCATCCTTGGTGATGGACATTGTAGAGTACCTAACACCTTCCCTATGCTTAATTAGACTCTCGAACCCATCATCTGGTTCCAAGGGCCAGTATATGATTTTTAAAGGATCTCAATTATCCTTCTAATTAATTTGTAGCAGTTCCATTTCTTATCTATGTGTTTTTTCTCTTTTTTCGCTTTAAGGTTATGACAGTACATTTTTTTTGGCCGTCACGTTGTGACAGACACTACAACAAATCAACGACTTTCTCGCATAATTTTTTAATGACAAAAAATTGGTAAGAAATTCTCACAAAAATCATCTGTATGTCTCATGGATATCTTGCTGTATGTATTTTTGTGCAATTTTCTTGTGGTTCATGTGTCCGCAAGAAAGTTTCGTGAGAAAAAATGTGCCAACATGGCGGGAATGCTAATAGATTTTCACGGACATTTTTTTGTGAGAAAAAAAGAACCAATATGGCATGAATATATTCTCACGGATAGAAACATCTTCATATATGAAACACACCGTTTTTGAGGGATGTCTCACGAAAGTGATTAGTGAGAAAGTACTTGAGAAATATGAGAATTTCTATGCTCCCTAACTGCCACCTTCTCCCATTTCAACTTTCCCCTTTATTCTTCCTTGGCCATCACGTTTTCTCCCTAGTGATGCTCTCCAAATAGAATCTCTAGTCACTTTTGGGCGTTTTTTGACAAAGGCAAGTGGTGTCTGTTCCATCTCCTTGTTTTATTCGAAGCTTTGGACTTAAGGTAGGCCAAAATTTCCCCTTTTGCTACCTCTGAATTTCTTTGTTAATGTGACTTTTGGGTTAATTTTTGGAGTTTTTTAGTTTTGTTTAAGTATATGATGTTTGGTGGATAGCGATTTGGTAGTGTATGGAGTTAGTTTATGATTTAGTTTGATGTGAGATAATTATGTTGAAATCTGAATTGAAATATTCAAATTGGAGTAGATATATATTTTTTGTTGTTGAAATTTTTTTAGGATTTTCGTTGTATGATGGATATAGTGTGTTTGGATATTTTTTCTAATTGTTTGGATTATTTTGGATAAGTTTCAATTTTATGGTGTTTAAGGCTGTATTTAATAAATTAAATTATATATGATATTGTTTACATTTGTGCAAATTTTTTTGGGACTTTTGTTGTATGATATATGTATCTATTTTGTACAGTTCTTTTTAGTTACTTTGATTTGATGTATTTTGATACAATTATATTATGTAATGGATTTATAATTATTGTTGAATATTGAAAGAATGTGGAGATCACTTAACATCATCGTTGAATGTACAAGAGACTTCATCCCAATACAAGATGAGTTTTATGGGGATGTTGAGAAATCTATTTAATTTGCTTATGCACTTAATTTCTATATTGAAGAAGGGATTTTTAGATAATGTGTTAAATGTTAAATGCTAAAAGTTTCAAGTATCGGATGATGTAAGGATGCATCTATATATGAAAGGTTTTATAGAGGATTACTATTATTGGATGAGTCATGAAGAGGTCCGCTAACATTAGTGTTGAAACGCAATATTTTCAGTCATACGAGCAGAAGGTTAAGAATGCTACTGGGCCATATTTTGAAAAGAAATACTATATACGAGAAAAGGATTATTGAACATCAAGTCATACTATAACATTGCGGAGGCATGTATAGATGGGCTTATCACATTGATATGTGAAATATTGCCTAGCGGTCATTTAATGCCTACAAATTTGTACATACCAAGAGATTGATTTCTAAACTTAGTTGTAGATATAAGAAGACTGATAGTTGTCTGCAAGGGTGTATGCTGTATTATGGTGAAGATGAAAATGCTAGACATTGTTGATTTTGTGATGAAGCACGATTCAGGGCATCAAACGTTAGAAAAGGGAAGGTTAGGGAAGTACTAAACAAACATATATGGTATTTGTCAATCATTCCTAGACTGCATTGTAAAGGAAATGAGATGGCATCACTAATACTCACATGGAGATATATGGAAGCATTTTAACCAAGTTAACCCAAGATTTGCTTTAGAACTAAGGAATGTTAGGTTTGGCCTATGTGCGGATGGTTTCAGTCCCTTTGGAATGAATGCCAAGACATTCTTCTTAGCCTAGTATCATTACTGCTTACAATCTTTCGTTTGTCATGTGTATGCAATGAGAATACGTGTTCTTAACAGTAATTATTCTTAGTCCACATTGATGTAGGGGCATCTCATTTAGAAGGCCAAGACTTAGAGCAAGAGCTTGCCCAAGCCTAACAAGTGATGTTCATGATGTCAAGAAATTATAATCAGGCTCAACTTACTTTGAATGTTTGGACATCTAATTCAAGTCCAAATTCAGCCCATGAGTACTTGTTGAAAAGTTCTACATGTCTAGTTTCAGATGGATTAAGTAGCACTTCATTTTGATTTTTCTTGAATTAGTTATAGTATTTTCTTTAAAGCCTATCAAGAAGGTCTTTGGTCAACAACTTAAATTTATTGCTTAATTAAATAGCTTAGTAATCAGTTGTCAAATATTGAGAACGAAAATAAGCTTTTATTTTTTAGTTTTCCTATGCTTGTAGTGATGTTCCAAGTCTATCTATTAATTTGTATTTCTTAAGAGTCTAAGGGGACTTTTTTAGATTATTCAGATAGAAGTTGAAGAGCCTATTATGCCTTCTTCCTTTAGTTCTATATCTCTTTGGTGGATTCCATTAAGTGGTGAACTTGCTTGCATTTATGTATCTCTTTGGTGGATTCCAAAGGATGGTGTGTGCACAAACTCTGTATCTCTAAGGTTGTGGGTTCCTTAGGATGGTGACATTTATCTATCCAACCCATTCTTTTATTTTTGCTTATATCAGAATGTTTTTTTAATTGTTTCTCCTTGTAGACTTAACATATTTGGGCATTTCTTTAGTCATTTTCATAGCTCAAAATCTCTTCTTTCATTTAGCTTTGGAATTACTTCATTCTGAGTTGTGTGCTATGAAATATAAGTGAAAATAAACTCTAATTGATGCTTAAAACTGCTTTGGAATGTGGGAGTGCCTACGTATGACATCTCCTTGAAATAGAACTTTGTTATGTGATCTACTTTTTTGTAGACCATAAATGACATTTCTACATATGAAATGCGATCAGGTTGGAAAACATCTTATCACACCCTAATTCTAAGTATTTGATTGGCGTAGGAAACTACCAATTTGGTAAGCTAGGTTGCCCAATTTGTATGGGTGGTTCCAACACATTTTATCTATCGTGAGTGGAAGATTTGTTATTTTGATTGCTATAAACAATTATTGCGCTTAGAGCATCTCTTTTGTCAAAATAGGAACAACTTGAAGAATGTTACTGACAAAGGCATTCCACCTAAGCGCTATTTTAAAGATGAACTTCGACATTTGAAACAACCAAAAGTATCAAAAAGGAGAGGGGGAGGAGGGGAGTTTCTAGTAGTTATGGTTAAACTCACAATTGGATTAAACACATCATTTTTTTGGAATTTACCTTAATGGCATGATTTATTAATCTCACACAACATAAATGTAATTCATATAGAGCCTAATGTGTTTAGGTATCTATACAACACGGTTATGAATGTCAAAGATAAGAGCAAAAAACATCTAAAAGCAAAAATGAATTTAGCTAAGTATTGTAAGTGTCCAAGTTTGGAGTTGAAAGATTTAGGCAATGGTAGAAGTGTGAAACTAAAGGCACTTTACACACTAAGTGTTGACAAGAAGAAAGTCATTTGTGAGTTTGTGCAAAGTTTGAAACTTCCTTATGGATATGCATCCAACTTAGGAATATGTGTTGATACTAACTTGTAGACTTTGACTCAAAAGAAAAGTTATGACTGTCATGTATTTATGAAGAGACTTATGCTAATAGCTTTCAGTGAGTTGCCTTATGCAATCTGGGAACATCTTGTTGAGTTGAGTCAATTTTTCCGAAATCTTTAATATCTCACTTTGTGCAAAACTAACTTACTTGTCATGAAACAGAACATCATTATCATCCGATGTAAATTTGAGCAGATTTTCCCCTTTTCTTTTTTATGTATGGAACATTTACTTGTTTACTCAGTTCAAGAAGCATTGGCGAATGGACCTATTCAATATAGATGGATGTACCATTTTGAGATGTTCTTGTACACCTTAAAGTGAAAGCTTAAAAAGAAAGCTCATGTGAAAGGATCTATATGCAATATATTTTTGAAGAGGCTTCAACTTTTTTTTCATACTACTTTGAGTCTCCCGTGCATTCAAGAATTAGAAGTGTGCCTTGTGAGAAATTATTTTACATATTTTTTTGGCCAATTTTATTGTGGATTTTCTCATAGTGTGAGAAACTATTCAAAAAATATTTTTTTTGGCAATTTACTCACATAATTTCTCTCGACCATAGTCCATGAGAAATTGTTAAGAAATAGTTTCCTGGAGATTTTTTTTGGAATTTCTCACAGACTCAGGTCCATGAGAAAGTCTCACGTCCTCAAATATGTAAAAACATTTGCAAGAGAGTCATGAGAATGGATAACAAATTTACCATTTTCTCACAGATTCGTCTTCACGACTCGCTTCATCCCAGAGAAATTTAGCAAAAAAATTTCTTACAGGTGTCATTCTTCATGAGAAACTTAATTTTTGATGCAGTTTCTAGCTTCTCACAGTCATAAATATGTGAGGAATTCATTTTCACGTATTTTGTCAATGAGAAATTATTGTTTTCTTGTACTGTGACAAATTTTAATTTCAACCTATTTTTACTTTATGTTTTGTATTATTGTAATTCAATCATTAATGAACTTTTCAATACACTCAAAGTATGGTATGATATCTACCTGAAGTTAGTAATTATTAGTCAATATATATAACAACTACAAGAATTTTTATTAATATTTCTCTCCTTTATCTTCTATCTTTTTCTTTTCATGATATACATTTTCCCTTCGAGAGTCTGTTTCCAGAAAAATGTTCAGACAGAGATTAAAGGAAAAAAAGAGCACAAAAGTAATTAACCTATTGATCTTATGTCAATCTACTACATATATACATTCGGGTTTTGGTTTGATATACTCTTAATTAGCAATAAAAAAATTATAAATAGTTTAGAATTAATCTGTTATCTACTTAATTTCATAGTAAAATAAATATATACATATACACACACTAGCAATACATACATCTTGATCTACTAAAAAAAATCACCAAAAATGATAAATAGGTTGTTCCTCAGTTATGAAATTACATTGGACTTAAACATGACATACATATCAAGGATTCTA
>JASKGM010006986.1:0-10470 GCA_034509205.1 Ceratonia siliqua
AAAAATTTAGGGTAATCGTCCTTAGGGATGGACGTTGTAGGGTGCTTAACACCTTCCCTACGCGTAATTAGACTCCCAAACCCTTCCTCTGGTTTCAAGGGCCAGTTTTCCTTTCTTTTTTTTAGGATCCCAATTATCATTTTAATTAATTGGTGGTGACTCTCATTTTCTCTGCGTTTTCCCTTACGCGTCTCAAAGTCATAAAGCGATGGCTTTTCACCGGCTGTCACGTTGTGGCAACGCTACAGAGACAAATATTATCAACTTTATTATGTTGAATAATTTTTTTATAAAAAACATTTCATAATAAATTCTTAGTATTTTAAAGGTACTATTTAAGAAACACATCTTTGGGTTATATCTTCTTTTCCCCTTTTACTGGAGTAATTTGGAATCCGAAGCTCAAACATTTGAGTTATATCTTGCATTAAAATTTATTTTTATTTCTCTTTATTTTATTATCTTCTTAATTGCTTTTCGATTCATGATATTTTTTTATAAACATTATATTTTAAAAATATCTCATGAGATTTTTTTCTTTTATTTTAAATAATTTCATAATAATAAGTTACATTAAATGTTAATATCCCTAATTCTGATACTATTATTTTGTATTCTTTGTTGTTTCTCACAAATTTAATCCATGAGAAATATTACTTTTTGATATATTGAGATGCACCATATATGTTAAACGATGCGTTTAATTTCTCACGGACACTGATCATGAGAAATTCCGTGAGAAATATCCTATGATAGCAAAATGTTTGATTCATTTTTAGGCTTATCCATTAACTTGCAAACCTTATATAAAAAATATATATAACATGAGAAAATCATAATATATGTATCAAATTCAATGAATAATAAATTATATTACATGTATACAAATTACATTAAATATAATGTTAATATGTGAAAAATCTACATTAAAATATTTAATCCACATATTCTTGCATGTTCTCTTGGTATGGGGAATGCTTGTCATCTTCTCTAATCCAAACTCAATCTAGTTTCTTTCCCCTGTCGACTTGTTTCTTTCAACATCATTCGCTCTTGTGCAACAAAATAATGCATTATAAGTTATCAGAAAATATAATAATTAATTATATAAGACATACAAATTAATATAACTATTAGTAAACATCAAAATTAGTACCCAGGGTCCAACAAATCAGAGGATTTATCTTCATTGTGTGGTCATCATGGATGTACAAAGAAACATTGCTATTTGATGACCTGCCACTTTATCAAAAAAACATGTCTTAAATAACATTTTGAGAGACAACAAGGAATTAGTGCCAAGTTGCAAATTAAGATTACCACAATGAGAATTAAATAGGTTTTTTTCCAAAGATAAAATTTCCAAAACATCTACTTTGGCATAAAGTTCCCTGTGGATGAAAGAAGTGAACACAGTCACCATGAAATTAATAAATCAACTAGTAATTAATACATAAGCTTTGAAAAAACAAGTATATTCCACCTGTGCCATTTTAATCGTTTTATAATACATAATCACTAGGAGGATCTTCATCAGTTTCCCCATTATTGGTATTATAATTTTCTTCTCATCTTTTCCGCCAACTTCTTCTTTATCATCATCAACTTCAATTGCAAAATCCTCATTTACTGGTATGTCCACTTCCTCATAAACAGGTCCAGCTATGTCATATCTCAAATCTCCATGATTCTTATCATCATCAAGAATCAACTCCGGAAAGTGATGATGTGTGTCTTGAAAAGGGGCATCTGTGGCATAAATTGTGTGCCTAGCCTTAGTTTTAATTACAAGTAACCAACCCCTCTTACTTGGAGTTGTCTGGGAATAAGGTGCAAAATAAACTTGATCTGCTTGTTGAGCAAAGATGAAATGGTCATTCCCTTATAGGTAGACCTTGAATTAACCTCCACAAATTTGTGTTTTGAATAACTCGTCCCCCGAAAGGATTAAACCATTTGCATTTAAAGAGTATTAACCATGTACCAGGCAATTCAGAATATTTTACCTCAATAATTTTCTTCAAAACCTAATGATACAGTGACTTGGCTTCTTTATAACCAGATCCCTTAAGGCAAATTCCACTGTTGTTAGTTTTTAGCCTATGAGACCATGCTTATGTATGGAATTTATATCTATTTATATCACTCTGTCCCATGTGTTCACCTTCCTTGCTTGACCCCAAGCCAAACATCTTAGAATGTCGTCATTAGTCCCATTTGTAGGGTTTAAGACCTAAGTATATTTTACATCTAGTCACTTTATAAGCATAAATAATAATGCATAACATATCAAAGACTATTTAAGTTACATAATTCCTGAACCACTGAGGAAATCCATTTGAAATGTACTTGTCAATCTCATCGTTGAATAGATCACCGTATATTGAGGATATGTTGAGGATAACAACTGAATGTACATGTTGCATCAAAAGAAAAGTTGGTAATAGGGATTTATTGATGAATATTTGAAATACGAAGCTATGAAGCTAGAACTTACTTCTAATAACGTTTAACCTCTGGACAATTTAACAACACATAAAGTGTTGTGGATGATAGTTCTTCATCAGTTAAATAACATTCAGCACAGATTCCATGAAGGAAAGCAAGATAATTAAAGATTGAGAGAGGTTAACTGGTAGAACTTTCCCCACCATCATCGTTCCAAGGCACTTTTTTGGTTCGTGAATAGATGTGAGTCTCGAAGTAGTACGAACAAAAAGTTGAAGTCTCTTTAAGAATATATGCCTCGCATATAGAACCTTCCATATAAGCTTTATTTTGACCTTTTGCTTTAACGTGTGTAAGTACCTCTCAAAAGGGTACGTCCATCTATATTACACAAGTTTGTTTGCTAATGCTTCTTCATCTGAGTGGACGAGTAAATGTTCCATAACATGAAAAGAAGTAACGGAAAATCTTCTCAAGTTTGCATAGGGTGACAGTGATATTTTTCTCCATGACTTGTAAGTCGTCTTTGTGCAAAGTGGGAGAGCAAAGATCTCAGAAAATGGTATGTTCATCTATATTGCATGGGTTCGTTCACCAATGCTTCTTCAACTGAGTGAATGGGTAAATATTCCATAACATTAAAAAAAGCAAGGGAAAATCTTCTTAAGTTTGCATAGGATGACAATTATGTCTTTTTCCATGACCTGTAAGTCAACTTTACACAAGGAATAGCAAGGATCTCAGAAAAATTGACCTGGACTTACAAGAAGTTCCTAAATCATAGAAGGCTATCCACTAAAAGCTATTGGTGGTAGCCTCTCCATAAACACATGACAATCATGACTCTTTATGTGCGTCAAATTAGAGTCAGCGCATCTCCCTAAGTTGGATACATATCCATTAGGAAGCTTAAGACTCTGTATTCACTCACAAACAATTTTCTTCTGCTCAACTATCAATGTGAAAAGTGCATTCGATTTTACACATCTATCGTTGCCTAATTCTTGCAACTCCAACCTTGGATGCTTACAAAGATTGGCTAAACCCATCATTGCCTTCATATTGTCTTTGGTCTTATCTTTGACATCCATCACTATGTTAAACATATTCCTAAACAAATTATCCTATGTGTGCATCACATCTATCTTGTGTGGGATTAATAAAGCATGCTAGTAAGGTAAATCCCAAAACATGTTGCGTTTAGACCATAACCATTAGAAACCTCCCCCTGCTTTTTGTTACTTTTACTGGTCCTAAAACCTACACATAAAATTCATCTCCAGAATAGTGTGTTAGTAAGATGCCTCTCTCAATTTTATTCTTGGTATGTTACAAATTTGTAGGCAAGTCATGTCTAACCCATTTTTAGCCATGTTTGAGTAAATTTTTGTTTATTTGGATACGTCTATACACATGTTGGACACTTGTTGTGGCTGTGACTATGTTCCTGGTGTGTCGGACACGAGGATACGGCAACAAAATGACTGGTCCATGCTTCCTAGAATGTTAGAGACATTCTAGTTAGTGGAGCAGGTGTTAGATTTGTTAATTACCTTGATTTGTATATATTGAGAGTAATGTTTCACAAGAAAAGCATGAAATCCTTTATCATTCACTAAACTATTTTCATCCTAGTTTTCCTCTTAATTCTATCATGGTATCAAAGCCTTCAAGGTCTACCATGGAGAATTTGGTTTCTAGTTCTTCATTTGTCATCAATGGAGGGTCCATTGTTGGTTACATTTTCACATCCACTTGCTATCAAGCTTGATCATAACAACTATCTTATGTGGTGCCGACAGATAATGGTAGTAGTTCATTGCCATGATCTATATTCTTTTCTTGAAGGTCCTTGAATGATACCAGTGAGGTTCAATTCTATAAAAGATAGAGAAAAAGGCAAACTCAATCCTGAGTTCAGAGATTGGGAAAGGCAAGCTCAATTGCATATATCTTGGCTTTTGTCCTCCATGAATGAAAGCTTGCTAACAAGGATGGTAGGTGTGTTCATGCATATGATATTTGGGAAAAGATTGAGACCTTCTTTACTTCACAAACAATAGCAAAGATCAAGCAATTCAAGTGGCAGCTTAGTAACACCAAGAAAGGAACAATGACATTTAATGAGTATCTTATGAAGATTACACATTGTGTAGACTCTTTAGCATTAATTGGTAGTCTAGTTACTCAGAGTGGTCACATAAAAGCCATTTTAGATGGCTTGATAGAAGAGTGTGAGTCATTTGTCATGGCAATGTTGTACAGAGGTGATACCTACATTGTGGACAAGCTTGAATCCTTCCTCCTCACTCATGAGAGCAGACTTGAGAAAAATAAGAGTACTATAGATCTAATCTCTACCAAACTTACCATAACATAATTGCATAGAAAGAAGGATCAAGGAAAGAGTTATGGTCAGAACATATCCTTTCAAGGCAATGCAAGAAGAGGTGCTCAAAACAATGGCTACAACAATAGTAGTGGAAGAAATGGAAATAGAGGCAGATGGAAAAAAGGCAGAATAACATCCTCAATGCTAAGTTTATGGCAAGATAGGTCACTTGGCCTACTATTGCTATCACAAGTACAACTTTGAGTTTTAAGAACCACCTGAATGGCAACCACACCAGCAATAAACCTCAAGAAACTCTACCAGGCCATCAATATACATGTCCTCTATGATTAGTCTTAACTCAATGAAGGATCAGATATCTTAGTAAGCCAAGAATGATACCTTGACTCAGGAGCCACTCATTATGTCAATTCAGATGTGAGTAACCTGTTACACAAAGCAAATTATAATGGTTTAGACAAACTTCATATTGTAAATCATGCAGGTTTAACTATTAGACATATTGGTCATTCTTTGAGTTCTATCCTCATGATTGCTTTGTTAAATCACAGGATATCAAAGTAACACTACTCAATGGGAGAATTAAAAGAGGTCTCTATGTGTTTCACAATCCTGCTCTTGAAAATGTTGTATTACCTAGATCACTTTGAAAATGCTATACTATAGTGTAATTTGTCTTTGTTTCACAAATGGAATTGTAGGTTAAGCCATCCATCTTCTAAAATTGTAAGTTAAGTGCTTAAATCTTGTAACCTACATGTTAGTAATAAAGAAGATGTTGAATTCAGTGAACCTTTTTACCTTGGAAATATTCATAAATTTCCCTTTCAATCCTCAATTTCTAGCTACTCATAGCCTTACAATTAGTGCATTTTGACTTATGGGGACCTTCCACTATTCCTTATTCCCAAGGGCATTCATATTACCTTAGTTTCATAGAGGAGTATACTAAAGTACACATGGTAGTATTTATTAAGGTATAAGTCAGAAGCTTGGACAACATTCAAAGACTTCAAGGCAATGGTAAAGAATCAATTAAACATAAAGATTAAGGCTCTACAAACTGATTTGGGAGAAGAGTTCAAATAATTTGTGCCCTATCTCAAAGATCAAGGCATTAATCACTCTTGCCCTTACACACATGAGCAAAATGGCACTGTAGAAAGGAAACACAGACATATAGTGGAAACAAGCCGTACCTTGCTAGTTAATGCTTCCTTACCACCAAATTATGGGATGAAGCCTTTCTTAATACTATTTTTCTATTCAACATAATGCCATCATCAATACCTCTCACAAGTCACCTATAGAATTTCTATTCAACACCAAGCCAGATTATAAGCTTTCGAGGGTGTTTGGTTATACCTGCTATCCCAATACAAAGCCATTTAACAAGCATAAACTCTAATACACGTCTCTCAAGTGCACTTTCTTGGTTATAGCTCACAACACAAGGGCTACAAGTGTTTAGCTCAATCTGACATGATGTATATATTTAGGGATACTTTATTTTATGAAACAGAGTTTCCTTATCTCAAGTTAAGTCAAGGGCTCATAAATAGTTTTGACAATAGCAACTTACATCAGCTGTGAATAACTCACCACCCCTCATATCCCAACCACACACACATTACTCATTCTCCAAACCATATGCCACTTAACCCACTTAAGCATCCCATCTGCATCAATGATCTTGTTACCTTATCAGAATAGGCTACATTACACACAGAGAACAATGTTAGTACCATGGTTATGAGTGACCTACATGATGCTTAGGAGCCGAACTCTGACAATGTAATGCAGAAGCCCATATTCTCTAACTCTAGCTTACTCAAATCTTATCCCATGGTCACAAGGTCCAAACATGGTGTTTTCAAACCCAAGGTGCACACTACTAAAGTACTTCCCACTAAGCATAACTCAGTATAAGAAGATTTGGCCCCAAGAACAGTGGAGACAAGCCATGCAAGATGAGTATGATGCTCTGATAAGGAACAACACATGACATATAGTGTCACTACCGGAAGGCAAACATGCCATAAGGCTTTGATTACTAAGAAACATTTAGTTTAGTGGCGAATAATGAGGGTGATTTTAACCTTAGCCTGAGCACAAGGCTGGAAAATTCATCAATCGGACATTAACAATGCATTCCTTAATGGGCTGCTAAAGGAAGAAGTTTCATGGTCCAACCAACTAGGTTTGAATAAGGGAACAACCTAGTTTACAAGCTGGATAAGGCTTTCTATGGCCTAAAGCAAGTACCAAGAGCTTGGTTTTCTAGGTTAGCTCAAGCTTTTTATTATTTCCAATTTGTGTCAGCCAAGTGTGATCAGTCTCTATTTATGAAAGTTATCAATGGTGAAATCACATATATATTAGTCTATGTAAATGACATACTGATTACAGGGAATGTAGAAGTTGCTATAAGGATTTTAATCTCTAACCTAAACAAAGAATTTACCTTGAAAGACTTGGGAATAGTATACTACTTCTTAAAAAAATTACATAATAACATTGACAATCATGTCAATAGTGACGACGATAAAAAAATAAATAATTTGTTGCTCAATAAGGAAAATGCTCCAAAAGCTTTGGATGATTCTAATGTAAGAAAAACGGATATCTTGTATGAATTTAGAACACAGTTTATAGAATTAAACTATGAGGATACATGTCTTCAACATTCTTACTAATTTAGGATGATCTAGATAGGTAAGGTCTTCCTCTCCAACTTCAAATAGAAGGGCCGTTGTTAATGGGGTAAGCCAGAGATAAAAGATTAGTTATTTCTCTTGTTAGGTTAGGCGTGAAGAATGGACTTATTTTTTTATAAAAATAAAATAATCTTAATAGGCAATTCCATTACGGTCCTATAAGATTAAGCTACACTAAGCTGCCAAACACATCATTAACTAAGGCTACAAAGTCCAGAAAACAACAGTGATCACAACATAGACTTTAAACATCTCATAATAGATCTATAATCAATCAGTTTTATAAAAACATAAAACATTCAATTAGTGGCAACCCATAATAGAAAAAATTATAGTATTCTCCCACTTAGGCTACACTAATTGCATAATATAATTTATAAAATGCTTTATTTTGCAAACGACTCTCTTACTGAAACAAATTTTTACGATGTGGCCACAATTTTAAAAAACCATCGATTCAGGGGACAATACCTCCTAGATGACCTAGTATTACAGGACTTAAAAATGCTGAATCATGGTGGTAATTGCACCCTTAATTAATGCAAGACCTTCCATGGTCACAAACATTATAAATCTCATAAACTAAGGTTTGTGATATGAAGCATGAAAATAGCACCAACATGTGATATCACCATGCTATTGTCATGCCCCAATTTTGAGTATGTAACTGGTGTAGGAAACTGCCGCTCAGGTAACTTCCTACAAGTCTACTCATACATATAAGCAGTTGACTAAAATAAGTGAAAACAAAATACTCAAATAATATTCCCTAACATGCAAATCTAGGGAAGCTTACAAATTTTTTTTTTCAAAATCTCCCATGAATTCTTAATATTTCCCTTATACACATAGTTGGCAACATGGTGGACAGACACACCAAATTTCACTGTTAGGCCTCCGGCCAATACAACAATTTAAATAACATGAAATCATAACACATAACAATGAAATATGCATTATATCCTAGCCCAACTATCCATAGCGTCCAAAGTTGCCCCATTCGTCTTTCAGAAAACCTGCCAATCCCAAATGGCAAGCGTTTGATTTTCTTTTTAGATTGACATAAGGAAATCCTGCACAGAACAAGAAAAATATGGGGGTGAGTCGTAATGACTCAGTGAGCAAGAACTTTCCCTACCAAAGGGTACAAGCATCACCCACAAACATATCATTTACTGTCCTGCAAGACATGTTGATGTTCAATAACCTATGCTTTAAATATGAATATGCATATGAAAACTCATAATCAAAAATACAATCTTACCAATTCCATTAAGACTATGATATCATTAATCAAAATAGTTAGGCATGCACTTAAGGATCATATTAGTTATAATCTTTGTAGAATAACATGAAATGAATAGTTGTCAAAGAAAGCCATATAACAACTCAAAATCAACCATAATAAATCTTAATTTTTTCTATACATATATCACTCATATATATATATATATATATATATATATATATAAATTGCAACTTACACATACACAGATGCTAAAACAGAAACATTGTAATTTTGTAGGTTCAGTTATGTCAATCCTCATGTGTTTATGACAATGACATATAAGTAAAATGTAGTAAAAACATAATTTCATATGCTTATGAGTTTGCATGTAAATCGTTGGACAATAAATAGAAAACTTCATATGCTTTTATAGCCTGCCATATAGCTATGCTTGTGAAAACAGTGTACTTGTAACTTTGAAATCCGTGTACTCGTATGTTGTGAAATTTGTAATTTAAGGAAAGGATCCACTCGTTCTTCACATAGGAAACTCTCTCATGTAACATGTAACAAATAATGTGTGCATCCGGAGTAAGCTCAACCCACAAATGCAATTCATGTACTCGTCCCATGTAACTCTCTGTGCCTCCCAATATAGTCCAAGGACAATCCATATAATAGCTACACCTAGGGTTCCCTTAAGGAAGTAACTATGGATCCACTCAAAAAGCTTTCATATAACTTGAAACATAACTTTAGTAGTATAAATAACCATGGAAGGTAAATCACAAAATGCTTATATAAAATAAATTGTTTATGAATAAAATAGTCATGTAAAAGTTGGAATATAACAACCATGTAAAAGTAGATACATGTGGAAGAATTCATGCACATGTACCCTAATTATACTAAAAATAACATTATGATTTCTAAAGCAATAATGATGTGGTATACTCAAACCGTGATAATGATAAAAAGTCCTCTATACTTGAATATGATTGTCTTCTAAGGTGCATATACCCAACATGAACAATGATAACTATTGTCACAAAGTGATGGATGGGAAAAATATTGCACCGTCGTGACCTTAAGGCAATAAAGGAAAAAATACAAAGATAAAAATTGGAGTCGCCACCAATTAATTATAAGGATAATTGGGATCCTTTTTAAAAATCAAATACTGGCCCTTGAAACCAGATGATGGGTTCGGGAGTCTAATTATGTGTGGCAAAGGTGTTAGACACCCCACAACGTCCATCCCTAAGGATGGTTACCCTAAATTGTTTGTGCTTAAAATTTACTATTGAATTACCCATTTTTATTATTTTGATTTTTAGAGAAATAAAGAAGTGAGAAAATTGGACCAATCTTACTGTGTAAGTGCCTACGTATCCTTAAGGGATCAAGGTCCACGTAATTCCAATTACTTAGTTTAGAATTTGTTTAGGAAAGATGAAGGCAATATAGGAAATTAGGTTTTCACATAAGGTCCAACAAAATGAGAGATTAATTCTCTACATAAAGTTTGAATGAATAAGGACAATATGGGAAAATGAATTTCCACATAAGGCCTCAACATAATGGGCGAATATTTCCCCACATAAAGTTTGAATGAATAAGGACAATATGGGAAAATGAATTCTCACATAAGGCCTCAACATAATGGGGGAATATTTCCCCACATAATGTTTGAGAAGATCAAGGAATCTTAGTGTTGGTTTTCA
>JASKGM010006989.1:0-10467 GCA_034509205.1 Ceratonia siliqua
CATTAACACAAATTCAAGAAGACCATAACAGAAATTAATTACTTCCTAGAATTCTTATGACCATCAAGCTTATGATACTATGCTAAAGCTAAATGCTCCGCATCAGAATGCTTATAGTTTTTCTTGATAGATTAACGGCCTATGATACCAATTTTGAGAAATCCTCTACTGGAAATGATACCGACAGTTCAAAGACCATAGCGAGTCTTGTATTACAAAAGTTTGGCTCTCAAATTATTGAGTCTAGATCCTCTGAAGCTGCATGCATTCCATTGGAGAACTTTCCATTTGTCACAATTTACAATTCTGGTTCTCTTGGTAATCTAGAGGGTTCCCTCCATTGTGCCATTTCTGACTGGGGAAAATATTTCACCCTAAGGGACAGAAAAATCAGAAGTCCCAATATCAATATGAGAAGAAGGTCCAAATTTTGCCATGTCCCATTTTCTGTTGAGTTGCACCTATGTGGATTGAGAGTAGATTTTCATGATACATCATGCATGGTTGGAAAAATTATGGTGCCTACATCTAAGTCTTCTCCCTTCTTTACTGAGCAAAGCATCTCTTCCAGTACTAAGTTAGAAGTGAGCATCAGCATTCAGCATGTGTATTACATGTTAGCAGCTGAATATCTCTCCATCATTCATTGTCTAATTGGGGTAGTAATTCAACTGATCAGCTTCTCAGCAAAGAGACGAATTATATGGATTTAGAAAATAACAAAAGCATCACATATAAGTTTGAAATCTTGGATCCAGCTCTCATTTTACCTGTGGAGAACAATGAATATCAGTTTCTTAAGGTTGAAATGCAGCAGCTTTATCATAGTTTCATCCATAATTCTTGTTTCGATAATGTGATGAAGACATTCCTTTTGAGTCTTTGGTTCCCAATCATAAGCTTGCCAAGAAGGGTCTGTGTACCTCAACCCAAACTCGAGGACGAGTTTTTTCTCAAGAGGGAGGGCCTAATGTAGAACTAGTTACTCTGTAAGTTCTTGGACAAGCTAGATCATTAGAAGTCCAGAAAATGATTTAGCTCTTGTTTAGTTTTGTTGTCTGCTTGTAGTAGAGTGACTTAATATTTCTAATGTGTATTGTATGTTGTGGCTGTTTTGTTATTACTGTGAGTTTCTATTTTTTGTAATTAGCAGTATGTTTGGAGGGCAATAGTGTTATTCAGTTGTAAGCCTTCTAAATATATTTCCCCTATTGTATTTTCGGAAGTCAAATGAAAATATTCAGATTGCTATGTGCATCTACAGTGTTTCGCCACTTCTGGGGCAAACCCATGAGGGGTTTTCCTGCTAATTTACTTGCGTTTGCAAGTGATTTGAGTTCTTGGCCTCTTGCATTTGCAAGTAGATGTAATTCTGCTGCTTACTCTGTATCACTTTGTCCCATGATGATGTTGACTTTGCCAACGCACTTGACATAACTGCAGAGTCTGTTGCCTTTGCAAGGGTTGATGGGAATTGCGAACCATAACTTGAAGTCATGGCACAAAAGAATATCCTTCAATGACATGACATATACGAAACTTGTTATGGTAATTCAATAACACTTGAACTAATATGGTCAGCTCAATGAACCCCGTAACAATTTATTTTTGCAGCCGTAAAGAGAATAATTTGTGAAGACTAATCTCCAAATCATTCATTCCAGCAATATTAACAAAAATACTTGGCGAAAGAAACTCAGCAACTTCAGCCTTGAACTAAATAACATCTTGACACAATCTCAGTAGCACTTCATTGCTGTAGATAATCGGTGAATACACTAATGAGTAAATCCACACTTCAAAAGATTTACCATGCAAGTAATAGAGAGTAAGGATAACAGATTCCATGTGCACTGAGTTCATTTCACCTTTACTTGCCCCAATCCATTCAAAGTTGTTCTTCAGTTATATGAACAATGTCAAGCCTTAAAAAGTCGAGGCTGTTCGTCCTTCGTGGCATTGATATTGTGGGCTTCCTAAGAGAAAAATTTGTCTAGGTGATCCTTCAATTTCACTAGCTTGAAACCACTTCCACAGATTTGTCACTCAAGTTGTTAATTTGATAACACCTCTTGGCCTAATGGGAGCAAGACCCATAAAATAACCAACTTCTTACGCAAAGCAATTCAAATAAGTAATGCGCGTTTCTGAAGACTCACTATAGAGGCTATAATTAGAACCGTTATAATCTTCATCATCATCGCTAAGGGATGTAAGCACCAACCAAATTAACCTCTTCACCCCAAGACCAACTTCAATCTCTAATATGTTATAGCCTTCAAATGGTTCTTTGGAATTGAGACATGTTGTTTATAATGCATTTGGTCCCAAAGAGGAACGCATCACTATCAACTGTTACGCAAACATCTACATAATCTGCATCATTTAATTGGGCATAGAATCCAGTCTCTCCTTTAGTCTTTAGCACTGGCATTCCATAAACAACAGCATCAACTTCCTCTGGGAAATGACTATGTAAAGTTGAGTCACCCCTCAAAGTTACTGTGTTGTGAACTGAATTTGTTGCCGTATCTAACTTTCGACAATTTTCTTTTATCAAAGCACTAACCCCCTCAAAACTCAGAGAATTGGAGTTTGTCAAACCGAAAAAGTATTTCAAGCTTTTTCTAACTGCTCAATCAGTGACTCAATCCCCCATCTTGTTAATACTTCAACACCCTGTACAGCTGCTTCAAAGGAATTCTTACCTAACGCATGACTCATTGTTGGTGAAACATTGAACAGCATTCGGTCAATGCTGGCTTGGGCATTAAATCTAAAAACAATTTTTGATGCAAGACATCTTTGGCATCAAGAATCTCACTGCATCTGCATCCTTTAAATGAAACAAGATCACCACCCAAATAACATCTCAATAAGCTATCAACTGATTTTTGAGTTGCTTCACAAGCCTGAATGCCATGTGTTGTTGAGCAATGATTAATGACATTATAGACCTGCTGAATAGTTGCTTGCACCTCCTCACACTGGAGCTTGGCCAAATAAGATGCAGAAGAATCGGAGATTGATAATCTGTGCATGCAGGCAATGAACTTGTAAAAAGCCTGAAAAAGCTCGTTATGCTTAGACACAATATTGTTTTTCTCCAGCACCATAAAAGGTCTACCAACAACATTCTAGTGAGAAATTTTTGTCCCCTGCCAATGTTTCATAGGAACTGGAACAGTGACAGCAAAATATCTAGAACCTTCTGGCAAATTAACCTTCACAAAGAGTGTTAATGACCAACTCATTCCTAGGTGACCCAAAAGAGATATGAAGGAGGCGCTTTCCATTGAATTCAAATAAAAATTCTTTGAGTGGCAACCCATATCCAATGGTAAAAGAAACTTTCTAGTCATCCCATAAATTAGAAGGGGAAATGTTGCCAATGTCACCCCTGTAATAAACAAAATGAGCTGTTGCCAATGTCACCCCTGTAATAAACAGAATAAGCTCTTCGGGGTAATTTTGCAATGCAATTGAAAAAATTCTCAAAATGAGTAACGGTTGGAACATTAGAGAATAGGGGAACATTCTCATAGTACTCATTAGATGCTAGTTTCCCCGCTACACCCACCCAATTAACTTTATCCTTGCTGATTGAAATAACATCCCAGCACATTGATTTTGTAATTAGACCAGTATGTTCAGTAGTTACATCACATTGTTCAAATTGGCACATCCAAAAAGGCACCTCCTTTATAGAATTCGTTGTACTGGAAATGAAAACAAGCTTACAAGCTCCAATACTCTCTAGAGATAGAAGGCATCTCCATTTAAAGGCTTTAACTTTTCCTCTGCTTCTCGAAAGTCTAATATCTAGGTGCTAGATGATTCCCAGGAATGACACCTTGGGGTCGTCCAGGTGTTATACGTCTCATTTGTTCAAAGAGAACCATAAGTCCACGAGCCCTGTCACTTTAGGGAGGCTAGCATGAAACATAATTGAAGCCACTGTTAATAATAATAGTCCGAAACCTCTTAATATTAGTACCCACTTCAACACAAGTTTCTTTCTTCATAACAGGAGTAGGACAGATAATGGGTGAAGGCTTTTGTTTGTGGCCCCCCATAACTGGGTCATCTGGGAATGTTTCTCACCTACAAACAACCACTTCCTCTAGCTGCGACAAGATCGAATCCTCATCTTCCTCAGGGTACTCGTTGTAGACAGGATTAAGTGTTTCCTCATCTTCTCGCATTGGGTCAATTCTCATGAAACAATATGCTCCATGGTCATGGATAGGATAATCGACCTCTTTGGTTGCTTCCTCCTCACTAGTGTTGCTTTTCGATACATCTAAGCTTTCTATGTTTCTTTCTAGTACTTCCAAATCTTTCCAATCACCCACCATGGAATGGGTCCTCGCCGGAAACTCCATAAGTGCTTCCGCACGTTGTTGGTGCTGTAAAGTTTGTATAGCTCTTGATAGATTCTCAATCAATCTCCTGATCTCAACCAATTTTGCTTGTTGTCCTTGAGTTCCTCAGCCACCTCTGCTTTTCACACTACCAACCATCTTTGGCTCTGATACCACTTGACGCAAGGACGAGGGGAAATAAGATATAAATTCTAGATGAAGGTTCAGATTAGAGAGAAATACCAAAGAGGCAAAGAACTACGGTTCTTCACAGAGAAAACACCTATGATATTTGCCAAATATATTTCAAAAACTAATCATGATGAAAACAACACCCGCGATATATTGGGAAGGTATTGCGAGAGTGACACAAGAGTCACATGCTAAACACAGACTCACTAACAGCACAACAAAACAAACAGCAAAAGATGGAAATGAAAGTGGTCGTGTGCAACTCACAAGACCACTTAACAGTAAGTAAAACACATATAAGAAGGAAACGTAAGTAGGCACAGCTAAAAATAGCATTAAAACAGGTTCTTGGAGATGCTCTTGCATCAAAAAACTTTAGCAACTAGTACTCCCTTAACGCCCCAATAGACAACTCCCATAATTCTTGACTCAAGCAGCCCCCTCAACATTCTCATGGCTGCACTCCTCAACCACATAGTCTAACACAATAACAGAGCTCCAAGAAATCTTCGACCTACTTCCCATGAATAGTTCCCACAATCTTCTCCCAACTGGTCTACACTACTTGGGTTGCTACCTTAGCACCCAACAACACAATCTCTTACTATTGACAAAGTCATCCATAACACCCAAAATACAAAACACCAATCTCAAACTACCGTAACATAGCCATATTTCAAACACAAAAACAGTAGTCTACAACCCAACGGTAACTACCCAACAAACACTGCTTCCATGCCACAATACTTCAAAATCGCACCATTCTAATGCAGGAACACAAAAATACAGCTTCCTTTCTTCTAAAAACTCAAAACGCAGCCTATAACTTCTGGAAAATTCAAAAGAGGTACCGTTAGGCATGGACCACTCAAAATCAAGCCCTTCCAGCCATACCTCTTCAAAACGCACCTCTCTGGATCACCACCATGTCAGTCCAGCACCGCCACCTGCACCACAGCCTCTGGACCACCAAAATTCCCTAGGTTGCGTGGCTTCTTTAGCTAATGTTTTTTCTTTAGTTTTTGTGGCTTGTAACCACAATTTCTTTGGGGGGTTTTGCTCAAAAAGATTCTGAGCTGAACCCACAAAACAGCTAGAATAAGTCGTCGAAAAATTTTCCGATTGCTGGAGAAGGTGGCTGGAGCTCAGCCAAAAAAATTGGTCAGAGCTCCGGCCATGAGAACTACATAGCCTCTAACCTAAAACTCCCTTACCTAGCTTTACCAAGTAGAAAATAATACTCAGTGAATAAGAGAGAGAAGAGAATGGGACTACTAACTTGAATGGCCAAGTTCCTTATGTGTCTATCTATAATTAAAACTAGGTCAAATAAGGATATTACAATTTACAACTAGTACAAGCCCAGCCCACTAGTTATAAAGCACACATCTATCTGTCATACTTCTAACAGGGCCAAACAAAATATATTATTGAAAGACTCAATGTCTATGCATATATAAAACTAACCCCTCAACCTTTATTTTATAATAATTACTATGATCACACAAAAACACCTATACTCTTTACTTTGAGTGCACTAAAAGAAACTCTTTTCTTTTTTCTTTTTTTCCTTTTCTTATTATTATTTTTTTTTTATGAAAATAAACTATTTTCTTAACCTACTAGACTTTACTATATTCGTAGTACCTCTTAATAGAGTAACTCTTTTCTTGACCTACAAGACATTCCTAAATTCTAAATACCTCTTAACACAGAAAAAGGGAGCACAAGAGCTGCATGATCGAGTGACAGAGTTTTAGTGCTCAGAGGGAGAGTAGGAGAAAGTAAGAGAAAGAAATAAAGAGAAATACTGGTTCTTATATGAATGAAGTAGAAAATAGTTCCAAAGGCATAAAACATTCTCAAAATTGGTGAGAAGCATGATTAGTTAAATTGGCATGTAAGTGAAAAAGTTAAAAAAAAAAAAAAGAAAAGAAAAAAATAGGTGCGTGAGTAATAGGCAACCAAAACTTTTTAAACTCAACTTAATGTAGGTGGGACAGAAAATACCATTATATCTAAGCCATGAGAAGTGCTCACTCAGAGATAATGTTAAACAAAGGCACTAATCAGTTTGTTCCAATAATTAATAAAATATGTAATTATCATTTGTGCCTAGATGAAGAAAGCATAGCGCAGGTGACACCTCGGTGCATACTATTTCCTAGTCCAACCTGCCAATAGCTCATATAGCCATTAGTGGGATCCACTTAAACGGCATTATCCTCTAAGATCAAAAATAAATAAATAGAGAGGATTTAGAGTTTAGACACTATTTCTTCTCAGATACATATTGTTAGTGTAGTGTAAGGCCACTTTCAGTAATATAATGTATTATGAAGGGTATTGTTGTCTTTATATCTTTATGTAACCCTATTCTGTATATATAGCATTTTACTAGCCAGCTCTTCATTGAGTTTTACGGCTTTTTCCCAACTCTGTCTTTCCCGTTTTCTTCTCTTCTTCCTTCTCACCTTACATGGTATCAGAGCCTACCGGTACTGACCCAGCCAAACCAACTCCACATCTCCTTCTTCTTCGTCTCTTCTTTCCTCCATGAGGACTGCGCAGTAGCTGCAATAAGAAATGCGACCAGAGGAGTGTCGCAGGAACTGCTGTTGTGGTGCGCGAAGCCGGTAAAGTCATTGTAGTGTGCAAATGCTGCAGAAGTTGCATTTGGTCGCGATTTTCAGCCATTTCTAGTATGTTTTGATGCTTTCTGATTATTTCCGGCCCCTTCTGGTTGTGTGTGGCTACTATTTTGGTGTTTCTCGACTCCATTGAGTAGCTTCGCACCTCTCTGTATCACTTCTGGTATTTGAAGTGATCAATTCTGAATATGTAGGTTGTTTCTGGTCTCTTGGTAGAGTATTTCTGCAATTTCAGTTTCTTTCTTCTGGGAGTTCTAGAGGTTGGGTCAGATTGCTACAATGGCTGATGATACAGTGAAAAAGAAATTTATAGCTGAAATTAGTTCTGCTACCTCTAGAATCACTGATAGGAAATTGAATGGAAAGAATTTTATCTAGTGGCAGAGAATAATTAAGAGATATTTGTCTGGCCTTGATATGTTAGACCACCTGACAGAGGACCCTCCTCCTAGAACATGATCCAGAAAACTCTGGAACCAGAACTTGATGATGCAACTAGCCATTGTATTACAGTGAAAGAATTATAGAATTATTTAGAAGAATTGTTTGCTAGTCGAGAAAATTTAATCCATGTGTATGATGTCTTATCTAATGTGTATCAGGCTAAACAGGATGAAGGGAAATCATTATTTAATTATTATACAAAGACCAAACAGGCATTTGAGGAGATGAAATCTCTATTTCCCATTACAGATGATTAAGAAAATGCAAGCACAACAAGAGCAGATTACAGTGATGAGTTTCTTAGCTGTGAAACCAAAATATGAGATAGCTCGTACCCAAATTTTGACTAGCTCTGGAGCTAATTCTCTTACCATCAGTGATGTTTTCTCACGGCTTAGGAGAGTTAGTAAAGACACTACTAATGAAACAACTAAGGGAATTGCAGAATCGGCCTTACTGAGTTCTAATTCAAGGTAAAGAATTCTAGAGGGGGACGAAGCTCTACTAGAGGTGGAAAAGGGGGTGGTCGCAATAGTGGGATATGCACTTGTTTTGAGTGTAGGGAGACAGGGCACATAGGCATAACTGTTGGAAGCTAAATGGGAGTGGAAAATCCCAATCCAAATTTGCTAACGTTGCCACCCATGATGAGATATTACCTACTCCAGCTGGTCCTAAATCTGATCAACAGATGACTATCTCTGCCGAGGAGTATGCTCGACTTAGTCAATTGTTTGTCTCTCAGAATAGCCCATCTTCTTCCACTGCCAATTTAGCCCAGACTATTACTTGTCTCTTTTCATCATCTTGTAACTGGGTCATTGACTCAAGGGCAACTGATCATATGACCGGTACCACAGGTACATTTTCTTCTTTTCAATCATGCTCTCACTTACCTCCTATTACCCTTGCTGATGGTTCATCCACTCCTGTTATAGGATGTGGCACAATTGGCATCACACCATCCCTTTCTTTGTCTTCTGTCTTATGTGTTCCCCGTTTTCCTTTTAATCTCTTGTCAGTTAGTAAAATCACAAGTTCCTTTAATTGTAGTGTTCACTTCTTTCCTGATTCTTGTGTCTTTCAGGACCTTGGGACGAAGAAGATTATTGGTAGAGGACAGGAATCTGGTGGGCTATATGTATTGGAGTACCCACAAGCATCTATGACTAGTACTGTTGCCTGCATAAGCTCTGTCTCCCTTCGTCAACTTCACTGCCAACTGGGTTATCCCTCCCTCACTATTCTGAAGAAAATGTTTCCTTGCTTAGGATCTGTAACTAAGTTAAATTGTGGGTCATGTCAACTAGCTAAGCATACTCGTATCCCTCTTCTCCCTAGGATTGTTAAATGGGCTGCGTCCCCTTTTGAATTAGTCCATTCAGACATTTGGAGTCCCTGTCCTGTTGTATCTAAATCTAAATTTCGATATTTTGTCACCTTCGTGGATGATTACTCTCGAACTACTTGGTTATATTTAATGGGAATTCGTTCAAATTTGTTTTCCATTTTTTGTCAACTCTATGCTGAGATAAAGAATCAACATGATTGTTCTATTCGTATATTGCGGAGTGATAATGCTAAAGAATATTTTTTCTGATTCCTTAAATTCTTTCTTGTCTGAAAAATGTATTATTCATCAATCTTCCTGTGTCGTTACCCCCCAACAGAATGGGGTTGCAGAAAGAAAGAATAGGCACCTCATGGAGGTTGCCCGTGCCCTCTTATTCCATAACAAAGTTTTTAAGGTTTTCTGGGCTGGTGCAGTGTCCACTACATGTTTCTTGATCAACCGGATGCCTTCATCTGTTCTTGGGGGACAGATTCCCTATTCTCTCTTGTTTCCCTCTCTTCCGTTGTTCTCTCTCCCTCCCAAGATCTTTGGATGTACCTGTTTCGTTCAAGATGTTCGTCCTTCTGTGTCAAAACTTGATCCCAAATCCTTGAAATGTGTCTTCTTGGGTTATCCACACAATCAGAAAGGATACCGATGCTTTTCGCCTGAACTAGGTCACTATCTTGTCTCCATTGATGTCACATTCTTTGAGTCTACTCCATTCTTCTCTGTCTCACCTCATTCTTCCCTTCCTAATGACGAAGATCACTTTCTTGTCTATTCCATTAATGAAGACTTTGTGCCAACAACTCGACCTCCTATCACACGTGTACTCTAGACGCGCATCACAGCAGGTATCTCCTACAGACCAACCGGATTCCCTTCCCCCACCAGCTTCTTCATCCTCTGGTTCTGGCCTCTCTTCCACCAAGTTTAACCTTGATATCCCTATTGCCCTTCGGAAAGGTAAACGGTCTTGCACTTATCCTATTTCTTCATTTCTTTCCTATGATTTTCTTTCTTCTTGGTCCAGGGCTTTCATATCCTCCCTCGACTCCATTACTGCTCCTAGAACTCTTTCAGATGCTCTATCTCATCCTGGATGGACAATGGCTATGCAAGATGAAATGAATGCCCTTGAGCAGAGTCATACATGGGATTTGGTTCCTCTTCCTGCAGGTAAACGGGCCATTGGCTGCAAGTGGGTTTTCACTGTCAAAGCTAGTCCAGATGGATCCATTGCTCGCCTTAAAGCCCGACTGGTAGACAAGGGCTATGCACAAACTTATGGCTCTGATTATTCTGAGACTTTCTCTCCTATTGCCAAATTATCCTCTATTCGTCTTCTTATCTCCCTAGCTGCCACCAATAGTTGGCCTCTTCAGCAGTTAGATATCAAGAATGCTTTTCTTCATGGTGACCTACATGAAGAAGTATATATGGAGCAACCACCAGGGTTCGTTGCTCAGGGGGAGTATGG
>JASKGM010006990.1:0-10466 GCA_034509205.1 Ceratonia siliqua
GCTAGTGATTAGCTTCCTGATTATTTCCTATAATTAGCATTAAATTCCTAGCTTAATTTTAGTAGTGTAATTATGGTCGTAGGTGTATATATACCACCTTTCTGATTGTAAAACATATATGAGGAATACAATTTTCCTTTCTCACAGATCACGAGTCTATCTGTCAGTGAGATGTATTTTAATATGGGTTTTGTAAAAGCTAATCTCCAAAGATATATAAACTGGAAATGCGAACATGATGTAAAATTCACAATTGACAAGGCACAGGAAAAGGATCAGAGAAAGGCAACTCCTTTTTCCAGAAATCCTCCGAAAATTATAAGTCCTATCCACCTTAACTTCTCTAAAGGAGAAAAGGAAGAAATATACCGATTTGCACAAGTGATGTTATCTTGTTGCATAGCATGGGAATTTATGAGTCGATGGATTCATCTGGAGTTGCTGAATTTGCTGTCCTCCTGGTATGTAAAGCTGGGTGGTGATAGGAATACTGTGTCTAGGATGGTTCCAGTGTTTTCATGATGTGAAAGGCAGGTTGAGTCGAGGCGACTGCATCATCAACCGGTCAAGTGCATACAGTACGCACAACCTTAAAATAGCAACATAATCTGAAAACATGAATGAAAAATTATCAAATAAACATAACCGGGGGATGTAGCTGTATAATAATGCTGGCCTGCAAAGAAATTGTTTTTTGTGTGACTGTAAATCAAATGGAGAATAGGAACTTGAAACATGCTACTACTAAGTGTTGACAAAAGTTTAGAATGCTGAGTCTGGCTTTGGGTGACCAGAGGAAAAATGTAAAAAAGGGAAGCAGTGTTTTTTGGTTGGAGAAGAAAGAAAAAGGGAAGGAAAGATTGAAGAATGAGCCAAGGTACCAAGAAAATCACATTAAGCCATCAATAGGCACTTTGTCCTAGCCAAAAGCTGTTTAAGTCCTAGCTTCTAGCTTCTATTTTCCATGCTATGCAAACCCACACCTGGTTGCACAGTGTAGAAGTTCCACATCGTTTGGGTAGTTTAGTTAATGTTGTATATAAGTGTTGAAGAGAAAATAGGAATGGGAATTCTGACTTAATAGTCAAGACCTTAGTGTGTCTATTTATAATAAAATAGAGGGTTACAACTAGGTTAACTCTAGTAAGCCCAAGCCCATTAGGGCAACAGACTAAAACACACATGATACATAACTCATAACACTCCCCCTCAAGCTGGAGCATATATATCAACTATGCCCAGTTTGTTACAAATGTACCAGACCTGGATATCTGGCCACGTTGGATCTTTTCTCATATAAAGTGACAATCAACCTTTATATGCTTCGTCCTCTCATGAAAGACGGGATTTGAGGCAATATGAATAGCCGCCTGATTGTCACACCATAACTTCATAGGGGCCCGCACTGTTAAAACCAATCTCAACCAACAATTGAACTATCCATAGAAGTTCACAAGTAGCCTGAGCCATGGCCCGGTATTCAAATTCTGCACTCGATCGTGCCACCACATGCTGCTTCTTACTTTTCCACAATACTAGATTTTCTCCCACAAAGACACAATACCCAGAGGTGGATCTCCTGTCAACGGGTGACCCAGCCCAATCTGCATCAGAAAAGCCTTCAATTCGGCAATGTCCAAGGTCCTTATAAAAGGATGCCTCGTCCGAGCGCATTCTTCAGATACCCCAAAATACCCCGCACAGCATCCCAGTGAGCAGTACGAGAAGATGCCATGAACTGACTTACAATACCTACCGCAAATGAGATGTCAGGACGAGTAATCGTAAAGTAGTTCAACTTTCCAACTAGCCTCCTATATATGTCTGGATCAGTCAATAATTCACCATCATCTGCTGTGAGTTTCAAATTTGGAGTCATGGGAGTCGCATTCGGTTTGGCGCCAAGTAATCCTGTCTCAGTCAACAAATCCAAGACATATTTCCTCTGTGACAAGAGGATACCTTTCTTACTGCGACTCACTTCAATCCCCAGAAAGTATCTCAGGTAACCTAAGCCTTTGGTTTGAAATTTGGATTGAAGAAAGTGTTTAAGTGCATCAATACAAGACTGCTCACTCCCTGTGATTACAATATCATCCACATATACCACCATCAGAATACATCTAGCACTTGAAGTTCGGTAGAACACGGAGTGATCATAACTACTCCTGTGTAAGCCAAACTGAAGAATTACCTCACTCAACTTTCCAAACCAAGCCCGGGGGGATTGTTTTAACCCATACAATGATTTTCGTAGCCGACAAAGTTGACCAATCTCCCTCTGAGCAACAAACCCTAGTGGTTGCGCCATATAGACCTCCTCTTGGAGATCACCATGCAGAAAGGTATTCTTAACATCTAACTGATGAAGGGGCCAGTGACGAGCAGCAGCTAGAGAGATAAATAGCCGAACAGAGGCTAATTTGGCAATAGGAGAAAACGCCTCATCATAATCAAGCTTATAAGTCTGAGCATAGCCCTTGGCAACTAAACAGGCCTTAAGGCAAGCAACGGAGCCATCAGGGGGAAGGGAGACCAAGTCCCAAGTATGATTATGAACAAGAGCAGACATTTCCTCCTTCATAGCTGAGGTCCAACCCTCGTGAGTAAGAGCTTCCTTCACAGTATTAGGGATAGGAACAGAGGCAAGGGAGGCAACAAAAGAACGTGAAGCAGAAGACAAGCGGTCATAGCAAACAAATGAGGAAATGGGGTAGGTGCAAGAGCATTTACCTTTTCTCAAAGCAATTGGGAGATCAAGACTAGGATCTGGAGGTGAGGCCGGCAGTAGTGACGGGGATTCACAAGGCTCTGGTGGCACGGCCGGTACATCCTGTAGTACAGGAGGGGGGGAAGGGCCAGGCAAGCGTGGGCCATCGGGAATAGACCTGAAGTGACGGAGGGGGTACTATAGGGGGCTCAGGACAAGACTCAATGGAATGGACTTGATAGGTGAGGAAGTCATCAGGGGAGGTATAGGACACAGGTGGAGCAAATGGGAACGGGGTAGATTCAAAGAAGGCAACATCGGAAGAGACAACGTAACGACCCAACTCAGGAGAGGAACACTGATATCTCTTCTGGGACCGAGAATACCCAAGGAAAAGATATTTTAAGGAACGATAATCCAATTTGGATAGACCAGGACGCACATCATGGACAAAACAAGTACAGCCAAAGATACGAAGCTGAAGAGGAAACAAAGGGTGGGACAGAAGCAAAACAAAGCAGGGAGACTGACCACCCAACACGGAGGATGGCAAACGGTTTATTAAAAAGCACGCAGTAGAGACAGCATTAGCCCAAAAAATTTTAGGAACCTGCATGCAAAACAAGAGAGCACGGGCAACCTCCATCAAATGCCGATTCTTACGTTCGGCAACCCTATTCTGTTGAGGAGTAACACTACAGGAGGATTGATGTAAAATACCGTGTTGAGTCAAGAATGAAGTAAAAGATTATGAAAAATATTCTTTAGCATTATCAGTGCGCAAAACTTTGATGGAGGCATTAAATTGTGTGCATATTTCTGAATGAAAGGCAAAAAAAATTGAAAACACCTCAGAACGATTCTTTATTAAATAAAGCCAAGTTGTACCAGAATAATCATCAATAAAGGTAATAAAGTAACGAAAACCAGATTTGGACACAACCGGACACGGTTCCCAAATATCTAAATGAACAATATCAAAAGGAGCTAATCGTTTATTGACACGTGGAGGGTACGATACCCGACAATGCTTAGCAAACTAACAAGACTCGCATTCTAATTGAGACACCGACTCAAGACTGGGACACAATTGCTTTAAAACTGGAACTGAAGGATGACCAAGCCGACAATGAAGATCAAATGGCGAAGTTGAACTGGAGCAAGCTATGGAAGGTGGTGATGGGCACTCCAGAATGTACAGACCATTTGATTCCTGGCCTCTACCAATAATCCGCCTCGTCCCAAGATCTTGAAACACACAATGGTCAAGGAAAAACTCAATACTACAGTGAAAGGCCCGAGTAATCTAACTCACAGAAATCAAATTAAAGGGGAATTGAGACAAGTAAAACACATTGGATAAAGATATGGATGGTGAAGGGCTAGCTATACCACTCCCAAGAACAGGGGCAGATGAACCATCAGCTAAAGTAACCTTAGGTAATCGAGACGAAGGGGAAATGAGTTCAGAATACCTATATTACCAGTCATGTGGTCGGTAGCACCCGAATCAATGACCCAACCGCTGAGAGTAGATGAGAGACAAGCAGTGGAAGTACCTGTCTGAACGACATGGGCAGATGCCTACTGTGTAGCCTGAAGCTGAGTGTACTGAGCATACTCATCAGCAATTAATGTATAGGTCTTAGGTTCTCCCCCTTGATGAGTCTCGGAAACCACTGTATTGGCCACTCGTTGCTGTTTAGCAAGAAGTTTAGGACAATTGCGTTTCATATGGCCATGTTCCTTACAATAGTTGCACGTAATGCAAGAATCACTAAAGTCCCCCCCAGTCCGACCACTGCGGAAACCGCCCCGACCACCGCGGTTGCTAGTTCCCATAAAAGCAGAAGAACCACCTTGACTAGGCACCAGTCGGGACGACTCCCGATTCATCTTGAGAAGACAAAAATATACATCTTGCAACTTGAGCTTATCAGAACAGGTTAAAATATGTGATCTGGCAGCGCCATACTCATTATGCAGACTAGTAAGGAAACACATAACCAGTAACTGTTCACGTTGTTCACGCATCTCCCGAACATCGCTAGTAATCGGGAGTAAAGTATTCAATTCCTCATAAACTTTCTTGAATCGAGTAAAATGGTTAGACAATGATAACTTCTTCTGATAAGCCCGATAAACTTCCTGAACAATTTCATAAGTACGAGATAGATCTTCCTTCCCAGAGTATAGTGAAGCAAGATATTCCCAGAGGTCCTTGATGGTGTCACAGTGAGTGGTGATGTCCTCCACTCAGACATCCAAAGTCTGGCTAATTAAGCCATACAGACACCTATCTTCCCTAATCCACTTTTTGTGAATAGTCTCATCCTCTGGGATATCCTGGGTAAGGTGATCTTCCATCTCGACCCCATACATGAACATCTCAACTGCTTTTCGCCACTGAGGATAATTACGATATCCTTCGAGTTTTCGATCTGTAATTCTAGTAGGTGTGGGATAAGTTCAGAGACAAGCCGTTTACTTTCACCACTAACCGAAGTGGGTGGATAGAGTTCAGAGTTCTCAGCCATGAGTTCCATCATACAGAGGAAGACACAGAACTAAAAAAAAGGCAAGCTAGTAATAACCAAGCTATGTGGGACTTCTAACACTCCCCCTCACGACAGAGGAGTGCACCCACGATGGAGAACGTCTCCAATGCCTGGCATAGACCACCGAGCCTTGGCTCTGATACCATGTTGAAGAGAAAATAGGAATGGGAATTCTGACTTAATAGTTAGGACCCCAGTGTGTCTATTTATAATAAAATAAAGGGTTACAACTAGGTTAACTCTAGTAAGCCCAAGCCCATTAGGGCAACTGATTAAAACACACATGATACACATAACTCATAACAATAAGGATGTGGCATCCCTCCCTTTGACAAGCCAGTTTTTCAAGGAGTTAGGCCCAGAAATTTCAACATGCTATTAGAGCTAAGGTTCGCTGTCTATGATAGGCATTGGTGGTGTTGGAAGTCCACCACGTGGGTGCACTCCTCTGTCGTAAGGGGGAGTGTTAAAAGCCCCACATCACCTAGGTAGGTTGGTTAATGTTGTATATAAGGATGTGGCATCCCTTCCTTTGACAAGCCAGTTTTTCAAGGAGTTAAACCCAGAAATTTCAACATGATATGAGAGCCGAGGTTTGGTGTCTACACTAGGCATTGGTGGTGTTGGAAGTCTACCGTCGTGGTTGCACTCCTCCATTGTGAGGGGAAGTACTAGAAGTCTCATATCGCCGGGATAGGTTAATTAAGTGTTATATATAAGGATGTGACATCCCTCCCTTTGACAAGCCAGTTTTTCAAGGAGGAATTAGGCCCAGGAATTTCAACAAACAGATTGGATCAAATGGAAGCATTTTGAATTCTTCTTGTGTTACTTTACTTAGCCATATATAGTCCTTTTATTAATGGCATAACGATTGGCTAGAAGTCAGGATTACAAGGCCATTTTTTCTGAAAATGCGTTGGAGTGCACCACATCTCGCATCACTTGCATCACCAGAAAAGTGGCGCATCAACCCCCATCATGCAATCTGCCCTGCATCAAACTGCGTTCGCAGTTATTCTTCCTATCATATGATTTGTCCTCTTTCTAGATCTCTTTAACGAATATTTCTTTAAGAAAAGGAAAAGAAATTGTTTTATGAGTGCATGGAAATTAAAGGCTTAACCATATACTTGTTACTAGACAATCTTGGAAGTTGGAAGTAAGTGTAGCTTGCGCTGAGCTGATTTTCACAAAGCATTGCCAATTTAGACTTGCAATATACTGACTTTAAGATGTATGGTGGTTATTAATTTTCAAATAACCAGGAAAACACTTCTACTCATGAAATATTTTAAAGAAGTACTTTTATTTTCTTTTTCTGTAACATGACTGCTTTCTTTAAGCATCTGTATATTCCATACTTGTCATGCTACCGGTATCTCTGTTGAAAATTAATGTGCCATCTTCCTGTTCTGTATTAGAAATTAACAGTACTATGTTCACATGTGATTCATCGAGAGAGGGACATTCTTGTTTAATATCTAGTTTGGTTTAACCTCCTTTTTCATGGTTAATTTTTTAAAAGGCTGAATATTTTTCCCCTTCATGTACAAACTTCTGCTCTGTAACTTGTGCTTGCATTACTTAACAACTATGGGCCATTCCAGCAAATGAAATATTGGACACTCTGACTTTATTGGCTTGCTATTGCTTTAAGGTTTCTCTTTGGCCACTGTTAAGTTTTTCCTGGTTCATAACTTGAATCCTTGTGTTTCAACAAGAAAATCCATATCATACTTAACTTTTTCTGTTTTGTTACTTGGTCTAAATTAACTCTCTTCTAATTACCACCATGTGATTGTGTTATGTTTGTCTAGTGATTTTATCTCCTTATGTTCTTGCAGATCTTCATTGGTGGAATTTCGAAGCATCTTTCTTTGGAGATGGTATTTTTTAGGAAATTAGAAATCCATCGTGTGCAAAATTTATTTATAAACAACCTCTAGGATTTGTTTTTCTAAGATTCTTCTTCCTTCTCCAGTAACCAAATCTGTTTCCTTCCACTTTCTCGTGAATATAACCTAGTTTTATCATTTTTGAAAATTTCTTCTCCAGCTTATTGAGATTGCTGGGGCATTTGGATCTTTGAAGGCTTACCACTTTGAGACCAATGAAACTGATGGACATTGTGCTTTTCTGGAGGTAAGGGTGCATTTTTTTTTCTTTCACAATGCTTTTATTATATTTGGTATAATGGATTTTACTAATAATCAATGCTGTCAAAAGAATCTGAGGCAGCCACGTAGGCCCTGAGGCTAGGGGCAGAGAGGCCTACTGCCTCCAGTGACCTGAGGTGAAGTGGGTTTACTGAAGCGGCCTAGATACTCCGCTGTCTGGCAATGTGGTGGAGGTGCCCACAACTTGCAATTTTGGCAGTTTTACTAGTTTATCGGTTTATTCTCAATTAAAATACTGTACCGAGGGTAAGCATGCTAAAGGAATTTTGAGCCAAATAGTAAGTTATAAACTGATGAGAACCAATAGCAATGAACACAGAAACACAATAAAACTCCTGGTATTGATGTGTAAACAGCAGCAAATACAAGGAAACAGCACTAAAACAGAGATAAAAGGCAAGATTACAGTTGCAATGTAATGCCTCTTGCCCAAAACTCAAACAAACCTCACAAAACAAAAGAACCAAGTAGAAATGATAAACCTAGCAATTGGAGAAGCTAGGGGTCTCCCAATCCCAGCATTAAGTAGCTAGGTGCTCCTATTTTTCCACTCAATCCCTTCTTGCCTCCCACTCCATCCCCTACTCACTTTTTATAACAAACTTACCCTACCACCTGTTCCTTTCCAAAAACCCCCCCCCCCCCCCCCCCAAAAAAAAATCTTTCCACCAAAGCCCCTGTGGTCCATCAATACCCCTCCCCCACAATCTGGAGTAGCACAGGGCTAGGAAACAACAAACCCAGGGATTTGTTGACTTGCAAACACAAGATTCAAACAGATTTCTGGAAATTTTCCAGAAATTCACTGTTTGCTGAACAGTAGCAGTTGAATGCAGTCTGGAGAGTTGTAGAACGAAAAACTGAACTCCTTTTTCTATTCCTCAGCCAAAATACATACGGTTAGAAAATATCCATAAGGGAAATTACAGAAATACCCTTCAGACATCAGTCAATACTAACACCAAATACAAACAACAGTAATACAACAACAAACGGAACACATAGATACATTAACAAAACACTCAAATTGTTGCCTAAACACCCTTTCTTTTTGAACTCTTCTGATTATCAACTTGATCAAGGAAATTTAATGCAACTTGTTCCACATCAGTCCTTCCCGCCTGTGAAAAACTCGCCCTCGAGTTATCTGGATAGAATGGTTCTTCAGGATCAAAGTATTCAAACAAATCAGCTACTACATTAAAAGTTTTTGAGATGCCAAATTCTTCAGGCAAGTTAATAACATAAGCATTAGCATTGATCATCTTGAGAATTTTGTAGGGACCATATTTCTTGGGTGCTAGTTTGTTATAGGTACCCACAGGGAACCTTTCCTTTCTTAGAAACACCATGACTGAATCACCCTCTTGAAATTCTTTGTACTTTCTTCGTCTATCAGCAGCAGTTTTATATTTCTGGTTGACACTCTCAAGTTTTTGTTTAACTGCTTCTTGGACTCCAATCACTTCTTTTGCCAAGTGTTGGGCTGCAATACTCCTTTTAAAAACATCAGGCAGCTTAGCCAAATCTAATGCATGTTGAGGGGCCTTAGTGTAAACTATAGAAAATGGAGATTGACCCATGGTCTTGTGAGGTGCATTGTTATATGCAAATTCAGCTTGGGTAAGGGCGTGGTCCCAGGCTTTAGGCTTGTCTCCACAAATGCTCCGGATCATATTTCCCAAAGTTTTGTTAACAACCTCCGTTTGTCCATCAGTTTGTGGATGAGCAGTGCTGCTGAAATTTAAGGAGGCGTCAAACATTTTCCACAATGTGAGCCAAAAATGGCTTGGGAATTTGGAATCCCTATCTGAAGTGATAGTTTTGGGAACTCCATGCAATCTCACAATTTCTCTAAAAAATAATCTTGCAATATGGGAGGCATCTGACGTTTTCTTGCAAGGGATAAAATGGGCCATCTTTGAGAAACGGTCCACTACCACCATTACAGAATCCACTCCCCTTTGAGTTCTCGGGAGTCCCAAAATAAAGTCCATGGAGAGGTCTTACCAAATGTCATTGGGAATAGGTAAGGGTGTGTAAAGACCCGTATTCTGAGTGTGACGCTTAGAGATATGACAATTATAGCATTTTAACGAAATTGCCCACATCTCTTTTCAACTGGGGCCAGTAATAATTCTCTTCCAACATTGCAATAGTTTTTTCTCTTCCCAAGTGCCCACTGAGACCGCCTCCATGTATGTCTCTAAGGAGCTTTTCACGTAAAGATATTCTAGGAATACATAATCTGTTGCCATGGAACAAATACCCCTCAGATATGGAATTCTCCTGCAGGTTGTTTAGAAACACACTTCTTCCAATGCAAAGAAAAATCAGCATCATCTTCATACAAATCCTTTAAACATTCAAAGCCAATGATCTCTTGTTGCCAAGTTGTCAACAAAGTGGCTCTTCTGCTCAAAGCATCTACAACTCTGTTACTAACTCCTACTTTATGCTTTAGCACAAAAGTGAATTTTTGTAAAAAAGTGGACCACCTAGCATGCATGTTACTCAGATGCCTCTGGGTTTTAAGAAATTTCAATGCTTGATGGTCAATGTAAAGGACGAATTCCCTCTGTATTAAATAATGCTCCCAATATTTCAACGCCCCTTACAATTGCATAAAATTCTTGATCATAAGTGGACCCTTTCTTCCGTACATCATTCAGTTTTTCACTAAAATATGAAATCGGCCTTCCCTCTTGGGACAAAACAGCTCCAATGCCTATGCCACACGCATCACATTCCACCTCAAAAACTTTTTCAAATGATGGTAATGCTAACACGGGAGCACTGCATAATTTAGCCTTGATAAGTTGAAAACTGTCTTCTTGTTTCTTTTCCCCATGTAAATTGACCCTTCTTCAAATAATCAGTTAAAGGGGCAACTATTGAGCTGAAATTCATAATAAACCTCCAATAGAAAAAGTAGCCAATTCATGGAAACTCCTCACTTCAGTAATGGACTTAGGTGATGGCCACTCTTTAATGGCTTTCACCTTATCCTCATCTACA
>JASKGM010006993.1:1207-17503 GCA_034509205.1 Ceratonia siliqua
TAAGTTAAATTTTTCTACAGATATTTTAATGTTTTTTGAATTTAAAATAAATATTATATTTATCTTAATAAAATTATCAAAGGCTATTTTCTTTATGGCATTTTAAATCGCTCATATTAGTTACATAAGTTAAATTTTTCTACAGATATTTTAATGTTTTTTGAATTTAAAATAAATATTATATTTATCTTAATAAAATTATGAAAGGCTATTGCTAAAAGTTCAAAAACGTGATACGAATAACTGGTCGAGCAAAGTTCCTTTCCACCATTGTAGGTTTGTTAAGGTTAAATTATTGAGTAGATTCCTATAATTGTTGAAGCTTTTTAAATAGGTTTTTATATTTTAAAAGTTTATATTGTGTCTTTCAAGTTTTAATTTTTTTATAATTATAATTTTTTTAATTAGAGTTTAGGGTTTAAAAT
This sequence comes from Ceratonia siliqua, assembly GCA_034509205.1. Classification (NCBI taxonomy): domain Eukaryota; kingdom Viridiplantae; phylum Streptophyta; class Magnoliopsida; order Fabales; family Fabaceae; genus Ceratonia; species Ceratonia siliqua. The sequence goes on from JASKGM010006993.1 coordinate 1,633, forward strand.
CTTAAAGTTTGGATTTATTATTTAACTTTTAAGATTTAGGGTTTAAAATTTAGTCTATAAAGATATATTTAAAAATGTAATAAAATTATAAAATCAAATTATATATATATATATATATGTGTACAAATATGACAAGTATGTATTTACTATGTGTATACATTATATATAATGTTATAATGATAAAATGATCTACAAATCAATCACTAACTATAAAGACTCAATTAAAAAATATTAAAATTATAAAGATTTAATTATAAATTTTTAAAATGTAAAAGTTTATTTAAATTTATTTAAAAATTACAGGTACGGAGTGAATAATTTAATTTTTTTAATAATAAGATTTTCATCCATTAATTTTTTTTTGATAGGAAACATAAAAAAGTTGAAAATCATTTTCTAAAATCTCATTTTCCTATACAACAATGGCACCCTAGGTATAGATATGCGGGAAAGGAAAATATTATTTTTATACTTTTTTTACACTGTATTTTTATTATACATATAATATAAATAAATAAATAATATAAAAAATAAAAATAATATTTCCTGAAGCAAAAGCCTAGCTACTAGCTAGTAGTCAATGCCTTGCAAACCTTGCTTTAATTCTCTAAGATTCTTATTTTTACTTTTATGAGGTCATGGTGAGGTGTATTTTGTCTCCAAGTCATCAATCATAGAGTCATTGTTTATATATTTGTTCACCATTTTAGAGCAATTATTGAATGCCTTTTTAATTTGTCAAACAGTATAAAATAAAGCAAACTCATTCTTCTATGCACTAGTTTTCAAGGGTCAAAAAAATCATTTGTTTTCCTCGTTGGATCCTAGATACCATGCTTTGATATCTGCCCTTGTCTCTTTTAATGTATCCTTTTTCTTACTTTTATGTCCTCTTTTATGTTTTGGGCCTTTTACGATTTTTGTCAGTTTATAATTATACATGCATACATTTGATATTTACAATTGTTTTTTATAAAAATTTATTTCAATTAAAATTTAAAAAAGTTATTTTATAATTATATATAAAATAGTCTCTTAATAAATTTTTTCTTTTTAATATTTACATGACTACTTTTATTAAAAAATTTTAAAAATTATCACATAATAATTAAGTGATAAATAAGTAAATTAAAAAAATTAAATAATATACTTTTAATAAAAAAGACATAAACTAACTTTGAGCTAAATTATAGGAGAATAAATTGTAATTTATCCATAAAATTAAGTCAGTAAGATTTCAATTTAAAAAAAAATAATGATTATAATTTTAGAAACTCTATTTAGTCTTTTAATTAGATATTCTATAGTCTCCGCACTCACAAAAGTAGAATATCGAATGTTCTAAAAAAATATTTTTTATAAAATAAGAAGTTAATTTTATAAAATGTATTTTGACAGAAGGACATTTAATATAAATTTTTATATAGTATTTAGATAAAAAATAATTTTTAATATAAAATTTTTGGAAATTAGAATTTTTTGGTTAAAATAAGATAACAATTTTTATTTAAACATTATAAATTTTAAAATTATGATATTATGAAAATTTAAAATTTTTAACACTGATATTATGATAACATTTAAAATTATGATATTACATAATCGAGTTTTGGATTTATGATATTATAAATAATGCAACCAATAAATCTATGATATTACAAATATTACAAGTTTTGTAGTAGATGAGGTGTGAGGGGTGAGGGGAGAGGGGTAGGAGAATGTTTTTTTCCTTATTTCTTTCTCTTGCTGCAAAGGAAGTAAAAAAATTTACCTTTCAATTAAAGGTAAATTTTTCATTCTCTTACACCTTCTATATGAACGCACCAATAAAGATCATAATATCTTCCATTTTGAAAAGAAGACATTCTCTTGAGAGAGAATGAGAGATTCGAAAGGAGATTTTAATATTTTTAAAAAATTGTGGAAGATGTACTCTTCTAAACAAATAATCAAATATAAACTTATTTTTAAAAATTACATGCCACAAACAACCATAATATTTTTGATGAGTTATATATATATTTTTTGATAATATAACATTTGATATTTTTTATATTTTTAAAATGATATTCAACTTTTTTATAAAGTAAAAGAAATATCAATTTATCTTTTATATTAATCTAGTAAGAAACTAAAATATATTTTATATATTATCAACTTCCAAGAAAGATAAAGATATAATTTATTCTAAAATCTTCAAATGAAATGTGGAATTTCTTTGGCTACACTCTTCACAAAGTGATAGATTCAATGGAGTCCATGTCTGACGGAAGGTGGACCAAACGGAAAAGATCGAAAGGAAGGCCCATGGCCCATTAGCTTAAACTAGTGTGTCCAATTGTACATGATTTTTATAAATACAAGTTTTGAAGGTGCCTGCTCCCAGCGCTTAGTAAAATCTTTAACGGATAGTTAGGGTCCGTTTGTTTTATTAAAATTTTTTTACAAAAAATGTTTTAATATTTATTTTATTTGAAAATTCAGATTTTTTTTTTTTCAAACAGTCTAAATTTTGCTTCAATTTTTTAAAAAATTTTTCTTAAAAATAAATAAGGGTGTGTTTGGTTTATTGAAATATTTCTTATTTTTATTTCTTGAAAATGATTTTTATTTTAAATTTTAAAAAATATGTGATTTTTATTTTCATTTCTTGTTTTTATAAAATAAAAATTATGAAAATATGTTTAGTTGGTAATGCTAAATCTTATTTTCAAAAAATAAAAATTAATTTTTATATTATTTTTCTTTTTGTTACTCATTTTTTTGTTATTTACGAAATTAACACTGTGTTTTCATTATTTTTAACTTAATTATGATATTGCCACCATGTTTTTAAAATTAATGTTTTTAGTTTTCAAAACTTCCAGTAAGAAATACTGAAAACAACTTTTTGTTGTTTTCAAGTTTTTAAGAAATTTAGGAAATATTTTCAACAAAACATTTCCTAAATTTCTAACTAAACACTTTTTGACTCTTATTTCCTGTTTTCAATGGAAATAAAAATATAAAACACCCAATCCAAATTTAGTTTAAATTCATTAATATCAACATACTACCACTAATCTCCATCATTATTTTTGCTACACCATTTAATCAGACTTAAGATTAAGCTCAAACTTTTTTTAAGATTTTTAAAATGAGTTGAACCTAAGCTCGAGTTCAAGTATTTGGGACAAGCTCTTGCATGCCCAAATAAAAATTTTAAAAATGGGTCAAGCTTAAGTTCTAATTAAAACTTAAACATTTTTATTAGGCTAAGATGAAGGTGCAATAAGAATTTAAAAATAAAGTGGGCTCAGACCTAATATTTTTTCTATGAAAAGTCTAATCCATGTAATATTGCTACCACCATTACAATTAGCACCTACCTCACCACTATTGTTGGATGCTATTGTCACATCACCAACTATATCTCACAAAATAAAGTTTTTCATATAATCTAAACAAAAGAAAAAGTTTTTGGTATTTTCTATGTTACTCAAGAATATTGCTACTACATGAGAAACTTTTTATTGTTTTATTTTTCTTATCATTTTTATTTTAAGAAACAATTTAAAAGAATATAAAAAATAAAAAAAATAAAAAATTTGAATAACACAAGTATTCAAAAATAAATAAAAAAACAAAGAAAAAGTAAAAAAATTATTTTGATTATTTTACTTTTTTCGTATTTTTAAAAATTTTTAAAAATTGTTTCTTAAAATAAAAATTATAAAAAACAATAAAAAACAATAAAAAAAATAAAAAGTTACTCATGGAGCTCATGAGTAGCATATAAAGCACTAAAGTTTTTACATGCTTTTCTTAATAAAACAAACAATAGAAAATTTATTTAAAAAACTTTCTAAGAAAAATTTTCGCAACTTTTTTTTTAATTTCCAGACAAAATAAATAAAGCCTTATGGGGCTGGTACCAGAATTCTTTAAACTTTCCTAAGAATCACTAATTGGGAATCTTAATTTCCTACGTTTGGTACAGGGATTAAAAAAATTTTCCTAGGAAATTAGGATTCTCGGGAACACATTTTAAGCAAGTTTCCCACAAAAATTTTTCCATGTGGGAGGGTGGTATTCTTAGATTCTCACCCCATGGGAAAATTTTGGGGTATCTAAATGACTATTTTACCCTCTTTCAAAAACCATCATGCTACAACTTCAAACCCCAAACCACAAATCCTGAAACCCAAGACTCCAAACCCCAAATCTCAAATCCCAAATCCCAAACCCTAAATCCCAAACCCCAAATCTCAAACCCTAAAAATCAAACCTTTAAATCCCAAATCCCTAAATCCCAAATCTCTAACCCACAAATCCCAAACCCCTAACTCCCAAACACCAAACCTCAAATCCCCAACCCTAAACCCTAAACCCTAAACCCCAAACTCTAAACCCTAAACTCCAAACCCCCAAACTTCAAATCTCAAACCTCAAACCCCAAAACCCGAACGCTCAAATCCCAAATCCCAAACTCTAAACTCCATCCCCTAAACCCCAAACCGTAACAGCTAAACCTTAAATTCCAATCCCCAAACTCTAGACCCTAAACTGCAAACCCCCAAGCCCCCAACTGCAAACCCCAAATCACCAATCTCTATTTTTCTTTAAAATATAAATTTCTTGCAATTTATATATAGGGGTATTTTTGTAAAAATCACTTAGATTCCCAAGAAAATAGCTTCTGAACCAAACACGAAAATATCTATCATTTTCAGGAATCTACAAGACCAACCAAACACAATTTTTACATTCCTGGGAACAAGGTTCCCAGGAACCATGACTCCCAGGAATCATGTTTCTTGGGAAAAAAAAATTTTTCCTGTACCAAATGCCCCCTTAGTGTAACACTAAGGATTTAGATTTGAATCCCATAATTCACTATATAGTGAGGAGGGTTTAAGGAATGAGTCTCACATTATTTAACCTACAAATAGATAATAAAACAAAGTACTTACTAGTATTTGGGAAAAAAGAAATTTTAAAGTGTAAATTGCACAATGAGGTAACTGTTTCCTAGTTTGTGAAACTGGATTTTTTTTTTGGTTACAAAGGAACGAAAATGTGTTAAAAATTTAGAAAAAAAAGGATATGATGAGATTCAAATTTCCAACATTAAGCCTTCTAGTACTCAAGACCAAAAGAGGCACACTAGACAAAGAGGCATTGGCATAAAACTAGATATTTAGTTATTCATAGAAGAGATTGAATGATTCATTTATGATTTTTCTACATATTCAATGTTATTTGACTGAGTATTTAATATGAAATTGAGAATTTAGTTGTGTAGAGAGAATATGGGACTAGAGGTTCACTTATAATTTTCTAATTATTTCTTACTCAACTGAATATTTAGTGTGAGATTATATATTCAATTGTGTTGAAGGAACCTAATATCATTGGTTGTGTCAAGTTGATAGGTAAAAATTAACCTGTGATATTGACACTCACAACTTTTATGCAATATTGAACAATTAATCCAATTTATGAATGTCACACTCCCAATTAAACACCGGTTACGTGCACATAATTGATATACATCTTGTATTAAAGTAAAGTATCAAAATGTATGAGGAATCCTTACATGAAATAGTGAAATAGGAAGCACTTATACATGTTCATGTGATATTGTGAAATTTTAAGGTTTCAAGGAGGAGGTGCTATTGCTTGTGCTGACATATAAATTTTGCATAACAACCCATATTCATGCTTATAAGTCTTATATTAGTTATCATTCTTTATGTTTGACATATGCATCTTAGAAGATAATTATATTCAAGAGTAGAGAATTTCTCATCATCATCATCATGATTTGTGCATACAATATTAATGTCAATTTAAGTATCATATTCCGAGTCTAGTATAACTAAGTTACATGGGTACGAGCCATTTCATATGCATCTATTTTCAAAAAAGTTATGAATATTCAAGGTTTCACTTGATTATTATATTCTTATATCAGATGATTATTTTATCTACAATTAAATTATTTTCTTATACATGAAAATTGTTTTTGGGTGGATCCCTTAAAGTTTCCATAGAGTAACCCAAGGTGTACTTTGCACATGGATTGTCCATGGACTATATTAGGAGGCATAAGAAGTTACTTGGTACGGGGTATATAGCTAACATCCTTGAGTTGAGCTCGTTCCAGAAGTACATGATATATATTGCATGTCACTTGGAAGATTTGCTAAGAGTGATTGGATCCATCCCCCAAACCATATGTATTTTCTCAATTATAATTATATGAATTTACAAGTACATGAACTTCTTTTACAAGTAAATGAATTTTGTTTACAAGTATATGAAGTTTACGAACATACGAAATATTCTTCTCTATATATTTTTATATACAAGTACATGGACTATTACTTGAAGCTTACAAGTAGATGCCATTTACATAATGATTACATGTATATAAAATTTTCAATCCTATATACTATATGTATTTCAAAGGTACGTGGATTTTCTGCACATGACCATATGCATTTATAAGTATATTACATGATTTCATAAAACATACCTTACATAGATTCTATAAGTACAAGTCATATGAAAATTTCTATACATTTATTTAAAGTTTCATTTGTACATGGTTTAGAACTCACAAGTACATGGATTAATATTACTACTTTTTGTTTATTTGTTATTATCACACGTACGAATATGTAGGTTGCATTACTTTTTGTTTGTGTTTGATGTTTGTATCCTTTCGTAGGGGATTTCTTGCTCACTGAGTCTTCACGACTCACCCCCTATTTTTTTAGTTTCATTGCAGGATTCCCTTATGTCAATCAAGAGCTTACCACTTGAGCTTGGCAAGTTTTCTAGAAGATCAATGGAGCAACTTGTGAAGTTGTTGGACAGTTGGACTAGGGTATTGCTTATGTCATGTCTTGATTTACAGTCTTACATAATATTGTTGTATCATTACATGTACTAGTGCTGCCCATCTTTGTATTTTGGCCACGGAGGCCGATTTCTGTATTTTATGATTGGCCTGTCCACCATGTTTTAGGACTAATTGTATTTGGAAATGTTAAGAACTCAAGGGAAACTTTGTCAAATTTTTATAAAATTTCCCGATGTTGCATCTCACTTGTGCAAGTCACTTCTTCATTTATGAGAAAAGCATATGTATATGTGAAGGCTTGTAGAACACCTACTCAATAGTGATTTCATACACTGGTCACGTATCCAGAATTGAGGCGTGACAATGAATGTGTATAACTCATTCTATTTCCATTGTTTTTTCTCATTAAATATAGGCTTTAGAAGAGTCAAATTTAATATTTGAATATTTTCATGTAACATGATGACCTTGTCTTGACTCATGGAAGAGAAAAACACTAATTAATTATTAATGTTTTGAAAATCAAACTAGTTATTTTATATATATATATATATATATATTTAATTTTTTATATTATATAATACTATATATGAATGATAGCGTACTTCCCTCTTCTTTGAATTAAGTAGTGAAATTCACACTTAGTATCCTGCTAATTCGATTTTTCAATCTAAAAAGCACTTTCACATCATAGTTCTCAATTGATAAATCATGAAATCTAACCCACACAACAATCTTGTCAACAGTTGCTATGGAAGAATCAAGTTTTAGGCACCACGATCAATCTATTAGGTAATGGTCATATATCATTCATGGCAGCAACTAAGAGCAAAGATTAATGATATTTTTATATTATTACTTTTACTCTTCTTTTTACATTTATATTTTTATCATTGATCTATTATAAAATAATGATGATGATAGATGATAGATGATAGATGATAAATAATAGATAATACATAATAAATGTAGGAGAAGATATGAAAGTGATATAAAAAAAGTAGTATGAGATTGGAGCAAAATCCAAATCGTTCTTACTATTGAATTTGACCAAATTTAAGTTGTTACCAAGATGGCTAAGGTAAGAACCCCATTCCAAACCCAGATTGTCTATAAGCAGGTTTCTAAGGCTTTGAATGCTATTTTCCTCCCCCAAGCTTAATAAGAAGCGACAGCTTTTTGGGTTTATAGGTCATGCCTCCTTTTTCGTTGATAACAAAAGTTTAGGACATGCATTACTCTCTCCAAATTCTTCATTAATTAGGATTTTCTCCCTTGACCATAGAGTCTTTCGCATTCGATGACTCACTCATGCTACTGTCTGAACCATCCTTCGAATCCCCTTGTTTATAAGCTTCATTCTCTCCGGTGGACATCTTGGAGTTTTTGATGTTTTATGACGCCTTTCACCAGATATCCCTCCGGAGGATTTAAATTAGTCAATTAAAATTAAGAACTTTCCTTATTTTTAGAATTCAAATAAGTTTAAATGTTTGAAAAATCAATGTTTAAAAAATTGAACTGGTTAATGAATAGGTGGAGGCAACCGGGTTATGAGTCACTGGTCCGACTGTGGTTAAAGTGGTGTGAATTAAAAAATCTTTTTAAATTTGATAATTTATATATTATTCATAGTGTAATATAACATATATAATAATTAATTAAATAAAAAATAAATGAAAATAAAAATAACAACTAATAAATACTAATAGAGTTTTTATTTGTTTTGTTTAGAAATAAAGAAAGTAAAAAAGAAGGAAGCTTAAAGTCTTTTTTTTTTTAAAAAAGAGGCATTCAAGTGAAGCCACATAGTTTAGCCTAGGATGCACTAAGCCATCTCCTTCATCTTGCACTATTAGCTGCAACAGGAGGGTAGTGACTGAGTGAGCACAGCATCATTTTTACAGGAGAGAGAGGCGAGAGAGAAGAACACATTCGACGGACGAATTAGATGAAGAGGAATGAAGGAACCAGCAACTAGTAAGAGGGAGACAACGACCTGTACCAAACGATGAAGGCAGCGTTCTAAGAAACATGACGACGTCAACGTTCAACAGAGGAGCGTGCCATTATTGTTTGTTTCTTCCTTCCTCTTCCTCTAATCTCTTCTCTTCTCCCTCGGATCTCTCCCTTTCTATCTGATCTTTCTTTTCCTTCCTCTTCTTCAATTCTTCTTCTTCTTCTTCGACCCTGAAGAATTGGTGACCAGCTCGATTTTCATAGGTTAACCACAATATTTTCACTTGTTTTAAAGGTTTTATCGGCCTGGCTCAGCTAGGCAAACAGTTCCTGGTTTTTTCAGTTTGACGAGTTGGGTTGGTTTGGAACAATGTTAAAATTTTAAATATAACCAAATTTTCAAAAACTAAAGCATGACTAAGTTGCTATATTTTATTATAATATTTTTTATTTATATAATATTAATATAAATAATTATTTTATTTATTTATTTTTGCTATAGTAGGTCCACATAAAATAATTTTGGGTTTGTATATAAATGGCCCAAACCGATCAATTGGACTACCCTAACTGGTTGACTAGACCACATAATCTGACATTATATAATTAGATAGTAGTGTCGAAAGCCTAGAAAGAAAGGGGAAATAGCTAGGTAGGCAAAGATAGAGAAGTCTGAGGTAAATTTCATGAAATCATTCTGTCTAACTCTTTATTTTAGACTAGAATATACTCATATTTCCTCCCTAATCATGTGTACACCTTGGTTTGACTCTGTTCTTGATCCTAAATGTTGTGGGTAAGATACATTGATGGCAGCCTCCCTTATCGAGCAGCCACCATCACTGTTAACAATGTCACCACACCTAATCCATCTTACACACCCTGGGTTCGTCCAGACCAACTCATTCTTAATGCCATCATTAGTTATCTCTCTCAACATCAAACCTTTTATAGCTAGAGCTCAAACTTCCCGAGAAGCATAGACAATCCTAGTAACCACATATGCTACCTCTTTAAGAGGCCGTATCAAACAGGTTAAAATCCATCTCAAGAACCTCACTAAGGGCTCATGAAGAATCATAGAGTACCTTTAAAATGTCAAAGCTCGAGCCAAAGAACTAGCCATCGTAGGTGCACCTATGGATGATGATGATCTTTCCGAAAGAATATAAGATGGCTGAGGTGATGAATACAAAGAACTTGCCCATGCTATCCAAGCCTGAGATACTTCAATCACGTTTAATGAGCTCCATGAAAAATTACTCAACTTTGAAGCATCCATAAAAAGCACCAAATCAGAGCCTTCAAACTTTCTAGCCTCAACTTTTCCAGCACATCGTAGCAACAACTGGTGTGCTAATAACCCATCACAAACTCACTCTCAACTTACGTCCTATTCCAACCAAAACTTAGGATGGTGTCCACCAACCAATAACAATGTAAGCCCACCTACACAAACTTTAATAACAATGTATGTCCTATTTCAACATCTGTTTACTATTATAATTTCTTTTCAAAAAAGCAAAAATTTCCTTCATCAAGAGAATAAAAAACTTTCCTTTCTCGAATTTCTTGAAACACCTGTGAACACCTAATTTTGTCTAGGCATCCCTTAAAATTTTGAGATTGATAAACTTCTCTAAAAAAAAATAGTAGTAATAATAATAATAATTATAAAAATAATAAAATAAAAAATGGTGGATAGGAGAAATGAAAAATCACAAAAATATATATAATAACAATAAAAAACCAAAAAGAACAAAAATAAACCAAAAAAAAAAATAAAGGGCCCAAATAGCTTTTTTTTAGCAACCCATCACCCTCAGCCCATTTAGCAAACCCTCAGCCCATTTAATCATCCATACCCGGTCTAGCCCAACCCTATACCCGGATCTAGCCCAACTTAAACCAGTACTTCCCCTTTCACCTCTACACGGGCATTAGCCAGGGGACCATTTTTGGTGCCCCCTTCACCTTTGCTCATCCTCGCCCTCTGTACAGCGAGCCCCCATCTATCCCACGCCTCTTAGTTCCTCTGCTTTTCCCCTGCCTTCGAAGCCTAGCCTCTGTTTCATGCCGTTGGTTCCCTTTGACCACTGCTCCATGCTTCTGAACCCGCGGCCACATCCTGCCATCACCATGGACGACACCTGGGTAGGGCTTTGGGCTATAAAAACAAAGAGCGGGGAAGAAAAAGAAAAAAAAAAGAAATTAAGAAAATTGAAGGGTCCGGGGAACATTTTTGAAGCTCGCAAGGGAGTGGGAAAGGCTTTCCTTAAGAGTTTCTAAAGAAAAAAGGATTCCTTTGCTTATTGAGAGGGGTATGTCATTTTTTTGTTTACGGATACATGGCTGGTAGTTTAACTTTTATATGCTAGGATAATGGTTTTGTAAGTCTGGAATTTAGTAAGCCTATTTTTAGATTTCGTGTTTGGTTTATGGATTTTGGTGGTTTTGGTGTGCATGAATCTATTTTTGGCTTAGTAATTTTTGGTTTGTTTCGTTCCTGCATGGAAAGTAAATTACATGCATTCGGCCTACATGAATCTATTAGGGGTTTGTCGATCTGGATTTGATGATTTGCCAAAACTGTATTACCATGCCAAAATTAACTTTAATATGCCATTTTAAACCTGAGGATTTGAATTGTGGTTTCATGTTTCGAAGTGGTTCTGATTTGCATTCTGAGGACTTACGGACTGGGTTTCATTTTGTCAAAATGGCTCTTATTTACTTCAAGACCCCAAAGCTAACTCTTTATCTTAGAACCATATAGGTCTGGACACCCAAGTTATGGGTTTAGATTAGCGTACATGTTTGGGATAAGGTCGATTCTATTTAGGTGTGGGAAGAGAGGTGAGCTTAGCTACATATTGGAGATGTATTCCCTGCAGGTTAGTCTTTTAGCCTAATGAACCCGAACAGGTCTACATGATTAAGTGGGTACTGCTGGGGTGTCAATTTAGGGGTGTCAACCTACTGTTACACGTTGGTTTCTTGGAGGGTGATTTGAGTTAAAGTGGCATTGTTAAGAGCAGAAATAATGATGACTTCCAGTTGTTAGTTGGATTTAAATCTTGATCCTATGAGATTAGTGATTAGTGATTGTGTATTATTTTAGGAGATTGGTGATGGTGTATTACCCCATTATTTGTGTTTACGTCTTTATTTGTATATGTATTTCATGTTAGTTAATGTTCACAGTATAAAAGTACCAAAAGAAAAGGGGCATGCATGCACATTGGTGAAGTGTTTTTTATATCAAATGGTTTTAAAGGCTTAATATTTTGTGATAGAATAAGAGGCCCAATAAAGAATAGTGTTTCATCATAAGGGGCCCAAATGAGAAATGGAATATCATTGTCCTAAGGCCCAAAAAGCATTTTCAGAATGAATAAAAATAATGAGCATGGGGTTCCAAAGACCTTATAATATTTTTTAAGAAATTTTCATTAATCTATCCTTCAAAGGATTTGATTGGCCCACTGAGTTTGGTTTTTCGAATTGGGTTTCAAAGGCCCATCAGCAAAACCTAGAATTTAAATATGGGTTTCAAAGGCCCATTAAGATTGAAAAAAAAGAAAGGGGTTCAAAAAGCTCATTGAAATTTTTTTGGGGGGGGGGGCTAAAAGCCAATTAAATATTTTGTGTAAGGGTCTAAAAGTTAGTTTTTAGAAATTTGAATTTTGACCCCAAAACTTTCAAAATTTGAATTTTGACCTTAAAACTTTCAAATTTTGAATTTTGATCCTAATACTTTCAAAATTTGAATTTTGACCCTAATACTTTTAAAAATTCAAATTTTGACTCCAATACTTTCAAATTTTGATTTTTGACCCAATACTTTCAAAATTCGGGTTTTGCCCCCAATATTTTCAAAAAATGATATTTTGACCCCCAAGCATCATAAATTACAGTTTTGCTCCGAGGCTCCTAAAAGATTGTTGAAATTTGACATTAGAATTCCTTAAATACGCTCAAACATTGTGTGCGAAAATATTCTCCCATTATGTTTAAACTTTATATGAAAATTCATTTCCTATACTGTCTTCACTCTTTTGAACATTATGTGGGGAAATATTCTCCTATTTTGTTAGGTCGTATGTGGAAATTCATTTTCTCATATTGTTTTTATTCTCTTAAACTTTATGCAGAGAATTAATCTCTCATTTTGTTGGACCTTATATGGAAACTCGCATTCCTATATTGTCTTAATCTCTCCATAGGAAAATTCTATTTTAATTAACCTGAACTACATGGACCTTGATCCCATAAGGGTACGTAGGCACTTACACAGTAAGATAGGTCTAGTTCTCTCACTTCTTTATTTTCTCTAAAAATCACGATAATAAAAGGGATAATTCAAACACAACAAATTTAAGTACAAACAATTTAGGATAACCATCCTTAGGGATGGATGTTGTGGGGTGCTTAACACCTTCCCCACACGTAATTAGACTCCCAAACCCATCCTCTGGTTCTAAGGGCCAGTATTTAGTTTTTAAAGGATCCTAATTATCATTCTTATTAATTAGTGGCGACTCCAATTTTTATCTCTGTAGTTTTTCCTTTTGTTGCCTTAAGGTCATGATGGTGCATTTTTCATCGGCTGTCACGTTGTGACAACACCCTTCAGTATTTGGAGCATTACCATTTTTAGAAAACTCCAATAAGGGTGATCTTGGTGTCTACAAGAAGCTAAATGAAAGCCCTACAACTATCGTGTTGAAGAATTTCCTAAAAATGATAATCTTAATAGAGAAAACTGAGCGTCAAGTTAGATGTTGAAAATAGCCTATTTTATAATCCTGTCGTGGGAAATAAGCACATGAGTGGTTTTTAAGGATGGGGAAAACATTATTGATAGGGGGAATTGGAGGAGGACTAGAGCCTTGGGAAAACAAGTGTTTCACCATTGGAGAGGAATTTGAAGCTTGGAAAAAGAAGAAGATGGATGCTGAATTGGAGTCTACCAATGATTGAGTTCTCAATCTACATGCAATTCCTTCTTAACTCAGTCATCTTCTCTTTGTACAAGTTTCATTATGAATTATAGATTTAGTATGGTGTATTTTGATTCTATTATGAGCTAAGTTTTTGTGCTACAACTACGATGTAGACTCTCCATGACATTTCTGAACTTTTTTTCTCTGTGATTAGAATTTTATCCTTCTTTTTGAGAATACATTATTGAATTTGATGCTTTCAATTATCTGGTCAATAGTTTGATGATTTGTTGTGAATGTTAATTCGAGATATGATGCATGTAGTGTAACTTCATATGATGTATGCAATGAATTTAATGAAAGATAGGAATGTGCCATTGTGATTTTTGTGGCTATTTTGTGAAACATTATTAATTTAAATATGCCCAATTGCTTTTAAACTTGCATAGAAAAGTTGCGGGTTACTGTATGTTGGGTAATTCTATTTCTTCTACTCAAGAGAGGGTCTTAGACAAGTTAGAATATTTCACCGTCAAATAAGATTAACTGATTACATGGTTAGGATTTGGAATTTGATTGGTTAGGTGAGTCGGATACCTTAGTATTTTCTTCTTAGGTGAAATCTATTCTTTTTAAGTGTTTGATAAATTTTTTAGTTGTTTATTTTATTTAATTTATTTTATGTATTAAATCCAAATCCTCCATTTTTCTTGATTTCAAATAATTTAGAGTTTAAAACAATTTTGATAGTTAATAGGTAAAAAGTCTTCATGGGTTTGACATATTTCTTTATCAGTATATTACTTGTTATGATTTTGTGCACTTGCGGGTACAGCTAAAAATAATAAATTATATCTTCTTAGGACTAAGGATGAAGCCTTTGAAATGTTCAAAAATATATGAATGAAGTTGGAAATAAACTTAGTAATTAAATGATTAAAAGGTTAAGAACTTATGAGGGTGGTGAGTTGAGTCTAAGTCTTTGAATGATATTTGTAAACAAAATGGCATAATACATGAATTAACACCACCATATTCACTTAAATCTAATGTAATAGTTGAAAGGAAAAATAGAACATTAAAAGAAAGATGAATTTTTTTCTTGTCAGTTCTGGGTCATCACCTAACATGTGGAGGGAAGACATTCTTTTAGCTTGTTACCTACAAAAGAGGATCTTACTTAAGAAAATCTATAAAACATACTCCTTATTAGCTTTGTTATGGAAAATATCAAATCTAGAGTATTTAAAAATGTGGGGGTGTTTGGCTAAAGTAATGCTATTGGAACCTAGAAAACAAAAATTTGGTTCAAAGACTTGTTCTTATATTGTTATTGGATATGCTCAAAATAGTGGTGCTTATAGATTTCTTGTCATAGAAAGTGATGTGACTGAGCATAATACTATAATGGATTCCTATAATGCTTCATTTTTTTTGACATGTATTTTCTTTGAAGAATAAAGGTAAACAAGGTGTGCATATACATGATTTGCCTAGTGTTGTACATAATAAGCATAATGTTGTAGACAATTTGCATAATGTTGAAAATAATAAACATGACGTTGTAGAGAATATGCATGATGTTGTAGACATGGATAATGAGTTTGAACCTAGAAGAAGTAAGGGAACTGGGAAAAAAACTATTTTTGGAAACGACTTCTATAAATATCTTGTATGTGATGAGCCTTTAACTTATAAAGATGTTGTAACTTCTGTTGATGCTTCATTTTGGAAAGAAGCTATTAATGCTAAATTAGAATATATAATGGTTAATCATACTTGGAAATTATTTGACTTGTCTTCAGATTCAAAACCTATAGGATGTAAATGGATTTTTAGAAAGAAGTTAAAACCATATGGTAGTATTGATAAATATCAATATAAATCAAGGTTAGTAGCCAAAGGATATACACAAAAGGAGAATGGAGAATATTTTGATACATAACTAGAATTGCATCCATTATAACTTTGTTTGCTATTGCATTAGTTCATATAAGCTTGTTATGCATCAAATGGATGTGAAAATTGTGTTTCTAAATGGTGATATTGAAGATGAGATTTATATGAAACAACCTAAAAGGCATGTGGTACCTGCCAAGGAAAACAAGGTATATAA
>JASKGM010006993.1:17603-42210 GCA_034509205.1 Ceratonia siliqua
TCTTTTTATGGATTAAAGCAAACTCCTAAACAATGGCATAATAAATTTGATAGTTCCATGATATCACATGGTTATGTTATAAATGAATATGATAAGTGCATATTGAAAGTCTGAAAAATATGAAGAGAGGGTGAATTGGTGTTTCAAAAATTTATCCTTAAAAATTATTTCACAATTATTTTTATTGGATAATAGTGAGAATGAAGCATATAGGTATTAAGTGAAAATATTGAAGAACTTTGCTAGAATAGTTCATTGAAAACTTTTAGTAACCTAAAAGATATTTAGGATCTTGAAACGTTTTAGTAACCTGAAAGTTTTTAAGTTACTTTCAAAATTTCCAAATCAAAAACTCAGTTTATAAATCAATATCAGTGAAGAAAGTAGGGCAGAACAATGAACAACAGAGATTTATACTGGTTTAACCCACGACGTGTGAACCTACATCCAGTCCCCTTGAATTCCAAGGGATTTTTTTACTAATCACCTATCTTCTTACAAAACTAGTGTTTCTTGCTCACTAGCAATATGTGGCTTTCTTTGCTCACCACTAACGAGATGGTTTTGAACACGTTCACCAACAACGAACACAAGTGGTTTTCACTCACTCACCACAAATGATCTCAGAATAAACAATAGATGATGTTTTTTCTCTAGAAGAGTAGATACAAACAAGTAGGTACACTTTGATTTTCTTTCATAGTAGCTATAAGATAACTAAGTTGAAAATAAGATGAACGAAGAATAAGTTATGTGAAAATTCACAATCTCAAGTTTGCTTCTCAAATAGCAAAGATGAAAATCTTAAAGAACTAGAAAAGTGTAAGCTTATTGGCCAAGTATTTCTTTTGGTTCTTCGTCATTCTTCAAGATGACGTTGGCTCCTCCTTTTAAATCTCTTTGAAAAATAAATGTAAGAGGAATTCATCTTCTAAGAGCCGTTGAAGTTATTCTTCTTCTTTTTAACCGTCGCTTCTTAGATCTTCTTCCTCTTTATTGTTCTTTTTTTTTTTTTGGGCTGTAGAGTAAGCTTTTCTTCTCTTTCTCCATTGCCCATAGCCTTTGCTTGAATGCCATTTCATATGAGAGGATTGGCTTTTCTCTTTTGGCTTGCATAGAGGGAGAGTAGAAGAATTTCCTTTTTTGTTTTTACACATTCTTGGCTTTGACACTTGCAGTAGAGTAAGGGCTAATTTTTTAACCTTTCTCTTCTATTGCCTCTTGTTTCTTCAATTTGGTCAACATGTTGGAGCAGTAGCTTTTTGTTTTATTGTTTGTGTCTTATTTGTTTCCTTCCCAATATCACTTTCTCTATGCCTTTTGCTTTTGTAATACGTCTTCCTTGCTTTTTCATTTAATGCGCTTGAGCTTTGATTAAATGCATTTCTACTTCCATTAAGTCGTGCTTCCTATTTTGTATTTTTTCTGATGCTCTTTTACTCTTTTGCCCATGATGCTTTCTTCTTTTTACAAGAGTGGCTTTGTTTGACTTCTCAGCTTTGCTTAATAGCTTTGCATGCCAGCTTGTATATTTCTTCACATGTGACTTATCTACACATAAAATGAATAAGTGTAGCATAAGTATATTTTGTATTTTTGTAAGATATCATTAAAAATTTTATAATTTTAAGGTGTGAATCCTTGGAGCTAATGCACATATAATAAATTTGATATAGATATTAGTGTTATCATTTGCTTATATGTAGATTATGTTAATTTTTGGAACACGTATAAATGTGGTGAATTATACTAAAAGATTTCTTACTTCTGAATTTGACATAAAGGATATGGGGTGATGCTAATATAATTCTTGGAATTAAATTACATAAAAGAGATGTTTGCTTTGTTTTATCTTTAGCACATTATGTTGAAAATTCATTGAAAGAGATTTGAGTATTCTAATTGTATTCCTATATCTACAACATATGATTCAAGTTTTCATCTTACTAAGAACAATGGTGATATTGTGTCACAATTCAGTATGCAAAAATACTAAGTAGCTTGATGTTTTTAATGAATTATACTAGACCTAATATGACTTATGCTATGAGTAGGCTCAGTAGATATACACATAATTCAAGGGAAGATAATTGGATTGCATTAACTAGAGTATTGAAATACTTAAATGGAACAATGCATGTTGGTTTAGCATATAATGGTCATCTAGTTGTTTTAGGAGGATATAGTGATGCAAATTTGTTTTATGATTTTGATGAATTAAAATCAACTAGTGGATATATATATTTATGCTTGATGGTGTTGTAGTTTCATGAAAATCTACTAATCAAACTTGCATTACAAGGTCTACAATGGAATATGAATTTATGGCCTTAAAAAGGGATGGAACTAAAGCTGAATGGTTAAGGAATCTGTTGGTTGATATACCATAGTGGAGTAAGTCAACTACTCTGTATTTATCCACTCTGACTACTAGGTTGCCATTACTAAAGCCAAGAACAAAATCTATAATGGCAAAAGTTGACACATAAGAATGAGACACAATGTTGTACGACAACTTATAGATATGATGTGATACTCATGGATTTTGTAAGGTCAGAAAGGAATTTGGCTTATCCTTTAACCAAGCCATTAGTTAGAAAGCTAGTAAGAGACATTGAAAGGCATGAGATAGATGCTTATATAGTGAAATTACGTGATGGATACCCAACCTTTTTGATTGGAGATCCCCTAAAGGAGGTTCAATGAGGTCAAAAGAAGTTACATAATATTCTAAAAAGGCACTGTTAGATTTTCTTTCGTTATCTATCATTGTGTGAGATGATTGGTTATGAGTCTTTCCCTATGGTGTATGATAGTGTTGTTGTAATGTATGAGAGGTTGAGCTTATCTCTTAATGGATTTATATTCCTCCATGAGGATGGGGTATATGTTGTAGCATACTTTTGATGGATACTACCTATATGAGTGTGGAAGTAGGCCGTTTTCTATGAACCATTACGAAACGGTTGAAGAGTGCTCACGAAATCTATGATAAGACACTTGTTAATGCTCAAAATCATATAGCAGAAAACAGTAAAAGAAAGCTTATGTGGTTGTTAAGTAGGTCAACTTCTATCAAACGAATTAAGTTCAAAGGATTATAATCCTACCACATTCCTTTCTTATTTAATATACCTAAGGTATGGTTCAAACTTTTAGGTGCCATACTAAATCATAACTTTCTAAACCTTTCTTTGTAATATGCTTGAAACCATGCGGGGGGATTGTTGGTTTTTATGGGTCTTAGTGTTTTCAAACTTATGTGTGCAATATGGAAGTCTCACATTGTCTAGTCTAAAGAAAGATCAAGCCCTTATATATATATATATATATATATATATATATATAATGGATTGGATACCTTATGATATTAGGCAGGAGTATGGACATTAGGCTTATCCATATCAAACGCATGTCCACTGCTTGCCCCATCTCGTCTCACGCTCGTACAAGTCTTGATTCCTTTTACTCTAACTTTTTCTTTATAGCTATTTTATCATCTCAATTCCTTCTCCATACTATTGCGTTCTCTAATTTTTTGGGTTGCTATTCTTGCTACTAGGACTTGGCACTATGAGTGCGCACAAGTGCCAAGTGACTACATCTAATGTTGGAAGGTTTTTCGTCTTGATGTCATTTTCACACAAGGTCCTGGTTCTCGATAGGGAGAATCAAACCTTTAAGGATAGTGCCTTTGCACAATTTGTGGTTATCTTCTTTACTTGTTCTAATTTTATTTATGATGTATTTTCTGAGTTCTAATTTTTACTCATTGTAACTAAAATATTTGATATCCATAGAATTATTTTACAATATCTTAATTTAGGTCCATTGATAAAAGTTGAGTACTGTCCCATGCTTACAAATAATTAATATTTTTCATCTAAAATATACGAAAAAAATAATTTAAAATCAATTTAGAATCATTTTTATAAGGGTTTTTTTCTTGTCCAAGTACTTACATTTTTTATTACCTTTGATTTGGTAGAAAAATAGAATTAATAGAGTGAAAAATGAAATGTAATAAAAAAATATAAAGAATGAAAAAAAAAATCTAAGACAATTTAAAGAATGAATAAATTGAATATTATGTTGTTAAGTCAGCCCGAGCTAAGCTTTAGCCAAGGCCAACTTGGCCTTGCAGTTGTATAGGCCTAATGATTGGGCTTGGATATATGAGCCTATTGGCCCAAATGTTAAGCTTAAGCCTAGGTCCACTCAATTTTCCCAAGTATACCTATTGGTCGACTTAGTCCATGAATAACTCACGCATTCATCATGCCATTCAAGATGCTCAGATTGAAGAAGCACCTAAGCCTTTAGGCCGATTAGAGTAGACAAGCATTTAACATCAATATGAGATTCAAGCTTGGTCTAGCCCTCGAGTTGAAATCAAACTAAGAAGATGATCAATAAAGTTATTTCTTTTTTAAAAGAATCTTTCTCTTCGAATTAATAAAGTTTATTTATTCCTCAAATTAATCTTGTCAATTATTAGACACAAAATTTTATGCGTATATCGACATTGATCTCTTTTCATTAATTGATAGTGGCTTGAACACATTCCTTAAACTAGAATTAAGCATCCATAGTATCTTCCATAGGATATTCTCCATCATTTACTTCAGTAATGATGACAAAGTGGGTGGAAGTAATTTCTTCTTCATCAAATATCTTTTTTGAAATCACCTCCATTGTTTTCTTAACTTTTAAGACCCTTTCAATTGTTACTATTTGGTGACGATTTTGGTCTCGCACTTATGTCTGAGGGAGAGTCTGAATTTTGAGATCTATTTTGATTACCTATAAAATGTTAAGAGGTTAGTCTTTGGCCAAAGTTGGGGCTCTAATGGTTAAGTCAGTATACATGTTATAGATAAGCAGATACATGATGCACAAGTTTATTATGGACATATGTTCTACATCTTAGATGGTCTTACTTTAGAAGGTCATACCAAAGTTCTTTATATAGTTATATTGAAGATGGCGAGAACTATTACTTGTGGCATGATGCACGGCGTGATCTTCAGAGATAGTTATGTAGGTCATTAATTGTCATGAGGTGGTATTTCTTGAGCATGTTTGGTTAACAAGAGCCTTTATGGGCTACCTTATTATCTTGGGTTGGCTGAAGTCGATCAGGTTAGGTTAAAGGGCTAAGTAGGCCTAGTTTATTTTATGTATTATCACTAGTCCCTTAAGTTCATCTGAGTAAAGCTCTTATAAGATTTTCAGAGCTAGTTTGAGCTTTAAGGTCTATGCTCGTTAGTATATAGGGGTTTGTTGCCATTGTTTTTTTGTATCTCATTCTAGTGGATATATTTTCTTTTTCTTCAAAGTACCACTGAGTTATATCATTTGTGACTGTTGTGAGTTAAAGTCATAAGCTTTGTGTTCAACATTAACTATTTACATACTCAAGGTCTTTGGGGCTTTAAGTCCTCCTTATTGATGTAGTTCTGGTTTATATTCTTCATCGTTTTTAATGGTTTGATGAGTTCTCTTTCTAGTGGTTTGGTGATGGAACTGTAAAGGGCAATATAAGTTTTTGCCTTAATCCTAAGCTAATCTTAAATTTGACTCATATTCATGGATTAGGCCTTGACCTATTATAATAGTTCATTTTTTCTTTCATTTTTGTTAGTGCAATCTATGTTTTAATGGTTTACAGCAATCACAGACTAATGAAATAATCAGCATCTAGTAATAAGGTTAGCTCATTCTTAACTTTTCCATTAAACAAGTTAAATGAATGAATAAAAAAAGACCTAAACGTTAAGAAGATACGCTAAAAATATGATTAAATTATTGCAATGAATAAGAATTCATATGACCCAAAACATATAAAAAAAAACTGGGTTTAAGACCATGTAACGTTCTTTAGCAGCTAATTGGATCCAAAGTTTAAAAGGAAATAACCCAATCTAAACTCTAACAGAATAATTCCAATTAACCTAATTTAATGGTTAGAACACAACTAAATCTACAAACATTGCGGTATAAAAAATCTCACTCGTATAAGCTTATACAATCATTCATACGCACTACGCATTGTATAAGACTAGATTGTATTACCTTATACTATTATATCCAGTCTTATACAACATACCAAATGGAACCTAAGCACTTGCAATTGCTTACTGATAATTGCCGAGGCTACCAAGTTATATCATCTACATCCAATCCACCAACATTAATTGTAGTATGTGGTAACACTGGGTCGAACCCTTGGACCACTCTAATTATGTTATCCGATTAAGCGATTAGCAAGTAAAGGGGTTGGTTTATGTAAGTTTAATCTATTGGAACCACTGACAAAATTTATGAAAAAAACCAATCCAGGGGGTATTAACTAACCTTGATGTTAATCTCTTATTGATCATTAGTTATTCATTTAATCACCACACAAGTGCTTGGCTTTAGAACATATCAAGAAGCCTTCAAGTATTCTATGGAATCTCTACTGGACAAGCATCTAGGATTTAATCAATCTAATGTTAGATAAATCAAGCATCCATCTATCAGCAAAGTGACCTAAAGCCAGATCCAACCAAACTAAACAATTTACCAAAAAGCTTTGTTACTTTGTTCACTTCCTGTAAATCTCTTAAACACATGATAATTAAGCAACTATCATATGCACATCCTAATTAAATGAAGCACTTAATCAGAACAACAGAAGAAAGGAAGAACTTGGTAATGATTAAACTGCAAAATATTCAGAACAACATCAACTAAACATCAAGGTGATCAATCCCTAGGATTGATTTAAGGTTTTCGTCCTCCATGAACAAGAGAGAAGAACTTACAAGATGAACAACTAAACCCTAGAGAGAAAGAGAGAAGAGTAGTGTAGAAATTTAGTAAAATAGTAATTATTAGCTCCCTCCACGTTCTACACTTCTTCTCCTTTTATAGACCTCCAAAAATTAATAATCCAAGTTTCCCCTAAGGTCACAACATCTCCAGCTATCTGGGTAGCTCATTAATGACTTACAAGAGGATAAACACAAGCAAAATACCACAATTTTGCTAAGGAAATCTGCAGCAGAGTTCTGTTATATAACAGTACTATTTTGACTTCTAGGTGTAATTTCGCCTACCCAAAATCTAATTCATCCTTGGAGCTCTTCATGAAAGTTGTATATCTTTATCTTAAATTTCCTACAAGATAAAATTCGTGAAAATCAAATGTCTAGAACTCAGGTTATGATCAAAATACAGAAGCAGTGTAAAATTATCAAGTCTGTAAAAGAATGCAATAAAGTGCAATTGTAATACAAATTTGCAAAGTATGGCTAAAGCATGTCAGTTGAGCACATAAAACACTATATGAGTCTAAATATGAGGGTTACTTTATGTTTAAATATCATGTTTATCACTTACTTCTCTTCATTTATTCACTGTCATTTGATTCTTCATTGTTATTTTTCATAGGAAATTGAGTGGAAAATTTGATGAGACAAATTGCTTCGACGAAGTTATTCTTTAAGTAAAACTTGGCATCAACAAAATATGGTTTTGGCTTATATCACATGAGACAAGTAATAAATTCCATTTCTTCCATTATTAGGTTAAGCTTTATCTCTCCAATAGTTTTTTACCTTTATAACCTTGGTTGCAACCTTTAATCATTAACTGACATTCAAAAAGCTCATAAACATAGATACCAAGTTCCTTCATCAGCTTCAATGGTTGAATGTTTACTATAAATTGGGCATTAATCAGTATTCAATTAACCTTTTTCTCACAAGTAAATCTAGAGACAAAAAGTGGACTATATTTTGCATATGGAGCTAAGAGTTAGATCATTATCACTAAATCATATTGGTGCCAAACAAGTGTTAGTAGCTTTAAATTGTTTTATATTGTCCCTTCAACCTTAAGGAATTCTTCTTTGTCACTTACATAATAAGATGAGGTATAATCAAGATCTTGAAATTGTTTGGGCATGAATTTGTCCTCATTCCTTTTTTTGTTGTTGTCTCCAATCCCTTTTTGAGAATGACTCTTTTTACTTGGTCTATTCATCACTTTTTTTTTGTCACCATTAAAATTCTACCACTAGGAGTTTATTTGTTCAACTTGATTCTTGTGCCTAGTGGTGAGCCTTTTAATAGAAACTTATAAGCGATGATCTTTTTCTATTTCTAGAATGTTATTGGTTGAAAGGAACTAAACTTGATCGTGAGGAAATTGATTGGTGCATGATAGCCTCATCATCAAACAGAATCTTGCCTTGTTAGGCTAACTTTAAGATCATGTCTTCTAGCACGAAAAACTTTTCAATTGGTGGCTAGATCAAACAATGATATTTGCAAAAGTTTGGATCGTTGGTCTTGGTTGCTTTTTCTAAGTGCTTCATCTCTAAGAGCTCAATCAATTTAACAAATTTAACTACCAACAAAGATTTCAACATCATGGCAACATTTAAGTTTGGGAATGGATATTCCTTGCTTTTATTTCCTCTAGCATGACCCTTTTCTTCCCTGTATTTTTGGTTTTGTAAACCACTAGTTTTTCCTTACCCTTTGGCTAGGATTAGATGGATAACCCTTGATTTGAATTGGTGACGCTACTAAATCCATGTCATAAACCTGAGTGGCCAAGTCCACAAAAGTTCAAGGCTTGATACCTTAAAGGATATAACTCTAACCATAATGCATCCTTGTATGAACATTATGATATCAGAGAATTTAGAGAGTTGATCTTTATAGTTGAAACTTATATATGTTCCTAATAAGGTGAATACAATCAATACCAGTTTTATCCTTCCATTAGCGAGCGCTTTTGACTTTGAGCATGTTAACCATTTAAGAAGTATTGTAGACTTGATTAAGGAAATTTTGCTCTAGTTGTTACCTACTGTCAATTGATCGAGGCTTTAAGGTAGTGTACTAGTCAAAGGCATTTCCTTTGATAGAATACAAAAATTGCTTAACCATATGATCTCCACAAGGACCACAAGTTCCAACACTGTTGCAAGTTTTGAAGTAGACAACATGTTGCCTTGATATATGATATCTTCTTGAATGAACTCATTCAATTGGTTTGCATAGATTATACCATCAACTATAACTTGCAAATTCATTAAGTAAGCTAATTATGTCTTTGTTAATTCTTTTTTAGGATGATATTTGTTATGCCTCAGTAGCCACCTCACCTATTTTTTCTTCATATGAATGCCACTATCCTATGTCATCCTATAGTTTGTTTATTTTATTCCATCTTGCCCATTAGGAAGCCTTAAAGTGAAAGAACTTTGTATTGTGTCCACCCTCTTGCAACCACTAAACCCATGATATATGCTACCCACAATCTCTTCTTGTTTTAATAATTTATCAAGCTCCTGCTGAAGGAGACGTCTCCTTTGTGTAAAGTCTTGCTCGATGCTGTTCTCTTGCATCGCTTTTAGATCAGCCTACATGTCCAAAAGTGTTTTTATTCCACTCCTATAGCAAGTTTTGCATTTGTTGCAAATAATATGTTTGAGAAATGGACCTCAGTCCTCCTCTTATCTTTAGTCATCTAGAATAATCTATTCAAAAAATTGTCATGTCTAGTCCATATTTGCTCAAATAAAAAAACTTTTTCCTTCTCAAATTAAAATTTCTAACATTTCTAGCAAAATGTAGATCAATGATAATAAGTAAATGATCAGATGAAATAGAAGCTAAATTTAGAACCTTACATTTTGGGAACATATCGTCCCACCACCCTCATGATATTACACTTGTGAACTAATTCACTGAAGTCTACAATATCATAGTGCAGAAAACAGTGGAAGTAAAATATTACTAACCTCCATCTATAGCAAACAAATTAACCACAAACATCTTTACGAATTCTTCTAATCCAGTGGCAATTTACTAGTAATAGTAAATGATTTGAATTGAATGAATTAAGGGTTCATAGATGAAACTATTTATAGACTTCCTTCCATTAAGGAAATTGACCGCCCTTTAATTCAAGGGACAAGACAAATTTTCTTGAATAATGGCCACTAAATGAGTCGTTACTAAATAATACCGTTAAAACTAATAATAATAAGCTAATTGTGTGTTAAGAACCATAATGAGAATTATTTAACAATCTGTTATAATTCTAACATTCTCCCACGTGGTTCAAACATATTCATAAATTATACTAAAGTCAAAAACTTTATATGTTTAAACAAAGAAATAAATCACATGAATCACGGCGGTAAGTTCTCTATAAGCAAGCATTACCTTCTATGTGTTACAATGTAATTGTTGTTCTTTGGAAAACCCTTTTATATGGTATTTTATCTTTTATGAATAAGCCTTAAATGCTTATTATGGGTCTCACAACAAAACATTTATCATTCTCAAACCCAAACGTATACAAACAGAAAGGAGAAGACAAATAAAAAATAAGAGTTTCACTATAAACCAAAAGTGACATCTCAAATCAAATGGAAATTAATAAAGCTGAAACAAGTCACATTGGAGCTACATAATCCTTAAAAATCTTTGGTGGCATGCCTTTTATTAAAGGATTCATAATTATTAGCTCAGTATGAATATGTTCAATGAGCACTTCATTCGCTTTAATGTGTTTTCTAATAGCTAAGTACTTGATGTTGTGTTTGCTTCAACTTTTACTCTTATTATTCTTAGAAAAGAACACAACTGTTGAATATTCACAATATATCATTGATGGTTTAGAGATAGAATCAACTACTTAAAGCGCGGAGATGAAACTCTTCAACCTTATACCTTGTGATGTCATCTCAAAACAAGAAACAAACTCTCCATAGTAAAAGTAGCAATCAAAGATTACTTAGCACACCTCTAAGATATATCTCCTCTAGCAAACAAGAAGATATATACAGACATTGATTTACGATAGTCAACACAACCAGCAAACTCAAAATCTGAATACCTAACAACTTTCAAGTTATCTATCCGTCTATATGTACGCATGAAATCCTTAGTCTCTTGAAGGTACCTCGTGACTTTCTTTATAGATCTATAGTGGTCCAAGCTTGGATTACTTTGATATCTTCCTAACATTCCAACTGCAAATGCAATGTCTAGTCTAGTGCAGGCTTGAACATATATTAGGCTTCCAAAACCTGAAGCATAAGGAATGTTTTTACCTTGTTCATTTTCAAAGTCATCTTTGGGACATTGATTTAATCTGAATCTATCACCCTTCACAATAGGTGCTACACTTGGTGAACATTCTTTCATCCCAAATCTCTCAAGAACCTTATTGATATATAGAGCTGTTAAAACATGTTGGGTCTGCTGGGTTGGCCGTCCAGCTCATTTAAAATGGCAGGCTAGGTTTGAAAATTTGCAACCCGCCAAAATGGCTGGTTGGCCAGCCCCGACTCACCCCAACCTGCCAGATTCTTCTTTTTTCCTTGGCAGGTTGGCCCACCAACCCACCCCGCCTGTGAACCCGCTAAGGGCAAGGCGGGTTAGCATTTTCTAGCCCGCCAAATGCTCGCTCCTCCCCGTTTAAGGGACGGTTGAGGTCAAACGGTGTACTATTGATATAGGTTTCTTAAGACTTGTCTCTATGAATCTTAATGCCAATTATATAAGATGCTTTACCCATATATTTCATATGAAATATTGAGAGAGAAATTGTTTCACTTCATGAAAAAACCCCAGATAATTGGTTATAAGAAAAATATCATCCACATATAATACTAGAAACATTATTTTCCTCCCACTAACCTTGTGATATATACATTGATCCATAGTATTTTCTACAAAAGCAAATGAAGAGATAACACTATGAAATTTTAAATACTACTAATGGAAGGCTTACTTAGTCTGTATATGAACTTCTTAAGCTTGTAAACCAAATGATCACCATCACTTGAAATGAACTCTTCAAGTTATTTCATATAAACCTCTTCCTCTAAATCTCTATTGAGAAAGACTATTTTCACATCCATCTTATGTAAATCTATTAAAATGTGCAACTAATGAAATGATGATTCAAAAATAATATTTTCTAGAAATAAGAGAGAAAGTCTCTCTATAGTCAATTTCTTCCTTTTATCTAAATCTTTAATTTGGCAATGAGTTTAGTCTTGTATCTCTCAATGTTGCCAAATGAATCTTTCTTTGTTTTAAAGAACCATTTACAACCAATGACCTTCACCCCATTAGGCAACTTAACATGATTCCAAACTCGATTATTTTCCATAGAATCCATCTCATCCTTCATGGCATCATACCATAACTTAGAGTTACTACTACCTATTGCTTGTGAAAACATTTTAGGGTCATTTTCAAAACCAAGGTCAGAGTTAGATTATTGTAAGTACACAACATAATCAGTAGAAATTACTGACTTCCTTATCTTAGTAGGTGTTCTGAATGGTTCGTCAACAACCTCTAGCAACGGTTGTTGATCAACATGATATACTAAAATACTATTAATATAACATAGAGCTTTAATAACTAGTTGCTCAGTTTCCACCACATTTTGATGTGCATCATTAACAATAACCAGTTTGTTGCTTGTTGTGGGACTTGTGTTAAGAACATGATCATCCTCAAATTCTAAGTTTTGAGGTTGATCACTCCTACTAACCATGTCATTTTCAAGAAATTTACCACTTCTTGATTCAATAGTTCTACTTGTATAGGATGGATAATAAAACTTATATCCCTTGGACTTATCAACATATCCTATAAAATAAGCACTTATAGTCCTTGGGTCTTACTTCTTTTCATGTAGATTATGAACTCTTACTTCAACTAGACAACTCCACACATGTATATGTTGCTAACTTAGTTTTCAGCCTTACCACAGTTCAAATGGCGTTTTAGAAACCGCCTTAGTTGGAACCTTGTTTAATATATACATTGTTGTTTTAAGAGCTTCTCTCCACAATGACAAAGAAAGTTTATAGTTACTAAGCATACTCTTAACCATGTCCATTAGAGTCCTATTTCTTTGTTTTGCTACACAATTTTGATATGGTGAGCTAGGCAATGTATATTAAGCTACAATACCTTGCTCTGAAAGGAATTCAATAAATGGACCAGGTACTTGTCCATTACTCGTGTACCAACCATAAAATTTACCACCTCTATCTGATCTCAAAATTTTAATTTGTTTTCCACATTGTTTCTCTACTTCTGTTTTACAAATTTTACAAGCATCAAGCGCCTCAATTTAGCTATGAAGTAAATAGAGATAGATGTGTTAGAATTATACCTCCTTTTCCTATTAATGGTCCTTAAAACATTTTGAATTCACAAATAAATAACTATTTACTAATTTTCATGGTATGGTTGATAACAGCCCATTTAGTGGTAATTGAACAAGAATTCAATTTGTATTCTTGTCTTAAAAGGTTGTTATGTCCTTGATGGAAGGACAACTATAAGTAACACCATTTACGAGTCCCTAATTCATGTAGTTCAGGCACCCTTACCATCATTGAGAATTGCCACTGAATTAGAAGAACTCGTAAAGAAGTTCGTGTTTCATCTATTATATATTGCTGGAGGTTAGTAGTATTTTTGCTTCTACTTATTTTTACACTATGATATTGTAAACAATTTTCTGTATTTGGTTTACATATGGTATCAGAGCTAGGTTTTCATCTGCCTTGCTTTCAATATTGTTACTATCATTATCCTTTAAAGAACCAAAACATTGTAAAAACAACAACTATAAATCAAAAAGTTAAAGAAAGCAAAGAAGAACTCCAATGGAAGATGGAAAATGGGCCTCCTTCTTCTTAGAAGTAATTCTTCTTCTTCCTCCAATAGTCTCTCAAGAGCTCATTTTTCTCTCATTCTTTTCAACCACTGCATGGTTTCTCCAAAGAAATGCTCCTGAATCGTCTATTTGCGTCCTAGTTACCTCTTAAAAGACCTAACCTTCTAGCTTTGATAAAATACAGAAACTGTAGCGTTTTAGGATGCTTAACCTCTACTTGTTGTGGTGTTGTAGCATGAAAATTGAGTCTCTTTTTTGGAATGCAATGATGTTGTCTTGAGGGGATGGGCATTTAATGAAACTGCACTTTTTGAGACTATACAATGGAAGTGTATGATGCTGCAGATCAAATGCACGTATAGGTACGTTAGATAGCTGCTGTAAATATTAAATCAAGAATTATGCGTTTTGAAGCTTCCTTTATGCTGGCTCTACTTTGGATCACATTGGGCTTCATTTGATGTTGGGCTTTGGAGACACAGTTGAGCAGTTTATAACCATTTGCTTTTTGGGCTTCATTTAATCAATGTTGTACTGCTGTGCATTTTGAATGACTTCTAGCTAAGTTTAGAGAATCAAAATGACATAGTTTGGGGCTCTTCATGAAAGTTGTAGGCATTTGTATTATCTTTCCAATGCACCTAGGCTTGTTATTTTTGGACTTCTATAGCTCTGGATGTGAGCTGAAAACTGAGACAGGGTCTGGGCTACTGCTGAGCTTCTGACAGATTCGGAAGCCTCAGGGTTTTGCTATATTTGGGGTTCTAAACAATAGAAATGGATCTTGGGTTCTCCTGAAAGTTGTAGACCTTTGTCTTATCTTTCCAACAAACTAAAGAACACCTGAAATAGAGGTGTGTAGCTTTAGATATCTTTGAAAAATTATATAGTCCTCTGGTTTACTTGAACCAACCTAACTTCCATTTACTCCGTGGTTCTAGCTGCTATGCTACATCTCCTTCCTTTTATCCAACAGCCCATTTTATTTCCAAAATAGAAATAATTACATTATGGAAGGTGTGAAAATGAGGAATTAAAAGATATTACAATAACTACTAAAAGTCCTGAATAATAACATTGCAAGCATATAAAACTTCCTCAATTTGTAAAACAAAACCCAAGAATATGTGTGGTATATTTTCACACATAAGTAACTTTCACTGGTCTAATGAGAGAAGCACCACCCAGAAGGCCCAAAAACAAGAAATGCTTGAGGTGGATGGTATAAATATGCTCAATGCCATGATCGATTCAATGGCAAAATTATTGGGAAATGCAGGGAACGCAGTTATGAATGTTGTGTCTTCTCCAAATTTAAATTACAGATTGTGGGGAGAAAATTAGGCAAGTGCTGGTTGCTCCATCATGGAGCAAGCAAACTGTGTCTAATTTTATGCAGCAACAGCAGCAGAACAATCCTTATTTTTCTACCTATAACCCAGGATGGAGAAACCATCCAAACCTTTCATGGAGAGATTAGAATAATAAAGTTGTTAGTAGCAATTTAAGACTAACTCAACCCCCAGGTTTCCAAGCAAGACCTCCATAGCAAGAAAGTAAACAATCTTAGGAAATGGCCATAGAGAAATTGGCAAGTGTCACCTTTGACCATTTTGTAGAAGATGGATACAAAATTTGACTAGATGATGACCTCTCAAAAAAAGTTAGAAGTATAAATAGAACAATTGGCAAATTTTACAAACTCTCGTGAATAAGGAAACCTTCCTAGCAAAACTGAAATAAATCCAAGAGAACATTGTAAATCAATGACACTTGGAAGTGGGAGACAACTTAGTGATGAGAACTGTGAAATTGCCTTAGGGAAGGAAGAAAGTCATGAAAGGGTGAGTAATGAAGCTACTGAAGTTGTGTAAGATTAATCAGATGTATTGATATTGGTGCCTTCTCCAACAGCATATGTTCCACATGTTCTATTCCCTCAAAGATTGTAGAAGAACAAGATTGACCAACAATTTGAGAAGTTTTTGAAAATATTCAGGCAATTGCACATTAATATACCCTTTGCAAATGCTTTAGCTTAGATTCTAGAATATGCCAAAATTTTAAAAGAAACTATGTCAAATAACAAAAGACTTGAAGAATTTGAGACTAAAGGATTAACAAAAGAATGCAGTGCAGTTATTCAGAAGAAGTTGCCCCAAAAGTTGAAATATCCTGGCAGCTTTTCCATCCCTTGCACCATTGTTTGGGAGCTAGTGTTTCTATTTGGGATTAACAGAACTAAAACCCACTAACATCTTATAGCAACTAGCTGACTAATTTGTGAAATATCCAATGGGGATTCTTGAAAACGTACTCGTTAAGGTTAGCAAGTTCATCTTTCTAGCAGACTTTGTGATATTAAATATTGAAGAAGACATAAAGATTCCATTGATTTTGGGTATATCATTTCTAGCCATGGGTGAGCTTGTAGTGATGGATGTAAAAAAGGGCAAAATAACTTTCAGGGTTGAAGATAATGGTAAAGAGGTGGAGTTAACTTTTTTAGATGATGCTAAACATTTACCTATCTCTAACTATACTTTCAAATTGATATTGTGAATTATTCAATTAGAGACATGTCTAGCACTAATGCAACTAATGAACCTTTTGAGAATTGCGTAGTAAGTACAGGTGCAAGGGCAAAGAAAAAGGGTAAAGTAAAGGTGGAGAAAGAAGCCATGCAAGAAGACAAACTACCAAACAAAAGGGAGGACAAAAGAGAAGTCCCATGCAAAAAGGAAGGTGATCAAGCAAATAGCTTCAATGAACAACAAGTGAAAAAAGATTATGCAATCTTAAGAGACTCCAGTTAAAGATGAGCTGGGATTTGATAATCAAGCTAATGACTTTAAACAAGCACTTCTTGGGAGTCATTACCTTCAACCAAGCTTGAATATGTCATGATATGCTATGTTTCATTAGACTTATGCATGAGATTGAATTAAAACTAACTGTATTTTAAGGTTTCCCATTATTTAAGTATTGACTTTCTTTAGATTTAGGATAAATAATTTCTTTTGAAGCAAGATTAAGCATATGTAGTTTCCTTAGGACTGTTGAAATGCTTGCAAAGTTAAGTGAACTATTTGGCTACGCGTGAAAGATGATTGTAATGCTGTTTTTTGTGATTATCTCATTTTCTTTAGTAAATCATAAGGCAATGTATAAATAAGTATGTCCCAAAAGTCCAACTACTTTAATGTTTTGAGTTGCTTCATAACTAGGGGTATTTATCACAAATGTTTACCTTTACATCAAACGGCAGCTTGGAATACGAGTATGCAAAGCACTTTGAGTGTGTGATTTGTTGAGTAACTAGGTGCATTCATCATAAATTTTTGCTTTCGTGTAAAAAGGCAAATGACAACTTAGAGAAGAAATGATAAAGAAAGAAAAATAGCAATTGTAAGTATGTTGCTTTTGTCTAAAAAATTAGAGGAGGAGTGATTACAAGTTCAGTTACTGCATGAGTTGACTGTGTCAGTTGAATAGTGAGCATGATTAAGTTTGGAATGATGCATGAACTTTTGACTTTGGGAAAGTGCATATGCTTAGCCTTCTTTAATTGAGATTGTTGTGTGTTGAATTGGGAATTTAATATTTGCATAATGGGTACTTTCCTTGGATGATTAGTTGAGTTTAATGAAGATCTTTGCATTTGTTTCTCTGATTGTCTTTTGCTTGAGAACAAGCAAATATTCAAATTTAGAAGTATTTGATGTGAGATAATTTACCACGTATTTTCATGGGTATTGTTTGTGCCATTCTATGATATTTTAATTGTTTTTAATACGTTTATCTAGAATATTAAGCTTATAATTATATTATCTATTATTCTTCTTTTTCTTTCCTATTTTAATTATTCCTTTGAATTTTGGAAGGAAAAGGAAGCCCAATGAAAATGCATAACTTCAGCGATCAAAGCAAAACAAAGTAACCAGCCATTCGATTCAAAACAACACCAAATCCATGCACAAACGCAGCCCAAAATAGATTCAGTCTAAGCCCAAAATTCACCTCCATTTATAGTATAGAAAACGCATCAGGAAGGCAGGAAGCAAAGCACAAAACGCAGCACACAAAGCTCACAGTGCATTAGTTATTAGCAACAATTTAGGCGTCCCAAAAAGCATAATAGTGGCTAGGAACCTAAACCCAAAACGATGCCACTTCAGGAGGAAATGCCATCTGATGTACGCAGCCCAAAACACTCATTCAACCAAGGAGGTTCCATTTAAATGCCTGTCCTGAACACCGTCGTTGTATGACAATTGAAAAGGGAAAATGCACCAACCAGCCAGTCCTTAAATGCTGGCATTTTAGTTAATTGAACTTAGATTTTTCATCATTAGCAAGCAGCATTTCGAGAGGGATCATTTTGGAGCTGTTTGAGGAGCAAAGCTGCTGTTGCGAAGAGGGAAACAAGAGGAATCTTTGAGGAGCTAGTTGGAGGAGAAGGGAGTTGGATTTCTAAAAAGAAAGGACGCTCATTTCACCTTCCATTGGGTTCTTCTTTTGCTCTTCCTCTTATTTTTCTAATTTAAAGTTGTAGTTTCTTACGTGATGTTGTTCTTGAATTTTCCTTATTTTAAGTTGAATATTATAAGTAGCTAGTTTTATTATTCTAGGAATGGTGTTGTAGTTATTGAAACCCTTGTTATGGATTAATTTAAGTTGTTGGAATATATTTCCTTTGTTGCAATTTAATAAATTTGATTTTAATGCTTGCAAATTGTTAGCCATAATTTGTTTGAATCAAGGTATTTAGTGATAGAACAAAAGTGGAAATTAAATGCTACTTTGTAGATTTATTAAACCTAGGTTGTGTATTCTAGAAATAGATGTGCTCCTTGATGACATTTGCTTAGATTTCAAAGAAGCTAATGCACTTATATTAATATATGTGATCACGAAGTAGACATAAATTCAATATAAATAGAGTTTTTGTTTAATATAAATTAGGAAATATAGTATTTGTAACTTAGAAAATATAAAAAACTAATATAAAATCCATAACAAGGCTCAATGAAGAAAACTCATTCCTATAATTTTCTCTTCATTAATTTCTATTATCAATATTAAATTTGTCCTTGTTCATTTGGTTAATTGGTTGCCTGGATAATATAAGAATTTGCATATTTTAGTACTTGAACTTTCTCATTTTGGATACGACAATTAATTGCTCTATATTATTGTTTAACGATCCATACACTTGTGGGTATGCTTTTGAGCTGTAAGTGCTTATAGGTATTTAGGAGTACCAATAGCCCCACCCTTGAAAATTTCATATTAGTCATTAAATATTTATAAAGGCTATTTCTTAAGAATTGAAACTTTGTGATAAGCTTAAAATATTTGAGATGATAAATTTTAGCCAAAATTTTATTGCATACAAACATATAAAGAGAAAATATAAGATAATTATTTAGGGTATAAAATTTTTAGTTTTTTTATTTATATTTACAACACTAAATTTTATCAGCTATCAACAAATATTTAAATAAAATAATAACTTTGTTACAAAAATTTTTAAACGTACAAAAAAATATCTTTTACTTTTTTCATCAATATTAAATATTAACACATTTTTAAAATATAAAACAAAAGATAAAGCCGGTGATACCAATTGGACCCTAGCTAGTCTGAAATACTCTAAAAAATCAGTGTACAACAAACTTGCCTAAAAATCGATGAATTGGTGTCTAACCGGAAAAACCATCGGTTCACCGGTGTAATTGGGTTTTATTATTATTTTTGGAAACCATTTCACAAAACAACATTGTCTGGTATTTTTTCAAAAAGAAAAAAAAGAAACGATGTCGAGAAAGTTAGGTTACCAAGATTCAGTTTCACGAAGGCTCTTCTCTTCAGAGTTCAATCTTCACTCTTCAACGTCTTTGCAGTTCTAAGTTCACTTTCATTCGCCGCTCGTCTTTCACTCTCAGCTTGGTATGTTTTTTTTTTCTTTTCATTGTGTGACTAGCTATTGGCTATTGTCACAAAAGATGGAACATTGGATCAAGATTTAGGAAAGAGGTCGTGCACGTGCGAGCAACAATGATGGGGAAGACTGAGGGAAGAAGGAGGCAGGTGAAATCATGATATTCGAAATAAAAGGCAAAAGGGTTGGGGTAGGAGAAGAAAGTCAATGGCTTCACTTGTTTAGTAAATGGAATATGGGGTTGTGGACCCTATATCAAGGTTAACGATTAAATTGCTAGTTATTCAAATTTGAAAGGTTTTAAGTTTTTAAAGTTATTCAATTCATTTTTAAATAAATTTAATTATTTTAAATTTTAAATATTAATCATGTCATAAGAATATATAAAGAACTAAGAAAAATTATTGGAAAAAACTTGTATTTATTTAAATTAATAGTAATATATATAATATATATTAATTCCATGAGTTAAATAATATATAAATTAAAGTATAAATAATTACATATTAAGAGTTATAATAATTACTAATATCTTGACGTATACTTACTTTACATGTTAGTATATTATACTATATATATATATATATATATATATAATATAATATAATATATATTAAAAAAATAGTATTTAATTCAAATTCGGTTTGATTGTAGTTTGACCTTGATTGGACCATTAACCTGTGATCCTTTGCTTCTGCCAGTTCAATGACCAATCTAATTTTTAAAACATTAGTTATTATTTTAGTTTTTATAAAGATAATCCATTTTGGAATATTATTCTATGAAATTTGTTTTCTTTTTTAAGATCTTACATACTTATAAGATAGTGCCTCAAAACATAACAAAAAAAGATCGCTTTAAAATACAATGTTTTTGATGGATTGGAGAAAACAAACTTTTTTTTGGTCAAAAAATATTATATTCATGGAGAATAAAGGCACAAAAGACTTGGAGATTACAAAAGCTATAAGCAAGGCACTAAACACAAATTAACCACACAAGCCTACACTTCTAAAGGAAAGACAGAAACAAACACCTAGAAAAGAGGCAACACACCCCTTAATCACTAAAAATGGACATTATAAGAAGTTCTAAACATTCTCCTAGCGAAAGTATAATACTAACAAATTACAAAGATGTTGTTGATGAAAACCAAAGAGAGGCAACACACCTCTCAACCGTCTTTGAAGGTTAAGAATTTCAACAATCTTCATACAAGATCTAACTATATTGTTGTAGATTTAGAGAAGAAACATGAAAATATTTAAGAATATCCTTAGGTCATCAGAAACTCTTCTTATGAAGATGAGATAGGGGGAAACTTCCTCAATAGGAAGGAGAAAAAAAAAAGCATAAAAGAAAAAAGAGGTAGGTTGAAGGGTAAAAGCAGCTTTTGGTCAAGGCGTTTGGTCGCAGCTTTTCCTAAAAAGTACTTTTCAAAAAAAAAAGTAGGAAACCTTGCTTTGTTCAGAAGTTAGGATTTGTAACTTTTGAAAAAAGTAGGTGCAAATAGAAAGAAGAGAAAATATTTTGGACAAGTATGCCCTTAGTCAATTTTATAAATTGTTCCAATAGTCTTCCTTCTCCCTTCATTTCCCTTGGTAGCGTCGATGCTGTCGTCACTAGTGGGTCGTTGTCACTTCGATGAGATCATCGAATTGAAGGTGTAGGCATCAAATTTGGCACGATTTGGATTTCTCTATCCCATCTGACCTATGTTCTCTGACATGTTTGCGTTACTTGATCTATGATACTTGTGTTACTATCTTGATTCTATTTTCACTCACACCAATGATACGTTCATCTTCATCTTTGTGTCGAAGGAGAAGATCAATCGATTTTGATGTTTTTTGTTGTTATTCATGCTGGACCTAATGCGATTTATCTTTTACTCTATAAGTTATCAACAACTGTGAGACTAGTAGGACTAAGGTCATATTTGTAACCTTCGCCATTAAGCAGGCCATGAGATCGAGGAGGATATGAATGGTGGGAGCAGACGATGGGATGGTGGTGGTCAGGGAGGAGGGTTAAGATGGTGGCCAGTGGGATGGGGGTGGGGGTGGGGAGATGAATGGTGAGAGAAGACGATTTTTAGGAGTAAAAATTTAATAAAAAAGTAAAAAATTTATTAATATATTTTAACAAAATATAAGATAAAACTTAACCATTTTACCATTATAATAGTGCTTTTACATTTTTTATATCCAAATGCCTAATAGTTGTATTTTTTTAAAAAAAAATTAACAATTTTACATTATTACACCTAAGCATCAAATAGTTATTTTTAAAAAAAATTAACATTTTTATTTGAAGTATCGCTAAAAAGTATAAGCATATCCAAACCAAAAACTATAAGCATATCCAAACCTTAGTGTGATGCCATGGCTCCAAAGGCAATAGACAAGGGTGTGTTGGATTTTCTAGGAAAACAAACTTACTCTCAATTGTTTGCTACCATTGTTGGGTCATTCAATTTCTTTTCATATATTATTGCAATCTTTCAACTCATTTATCTTAAAAACTTTAAAAATAATTAGAGTAATCACATCTAATCTATACTAACAGAATATAATTATTCTTTAACATCAATGAAAAAAAATTTGTGTAAGTTTCATAATTATGAAGGATATTTATATAATTTCAATAAAATATTATTGTTGACCGAAATATACTTTTCGTAACTTTTATTTAACTTTGCATGCTTAACTTTATATAAAATTTCTTTTCCTTCCTAAAATTTTATTGATTTTAATTTTATTCTTTATTTTTAAAAATGTTTCTCATACCTAATTCTACGAGAATCTCTAACAAAATATTTTAAACATGTAAAATGACATATCAAATAATTTTGAGTAATTTTTATGGAGTTAACTATAAAAAATACACCAACAATTTAAAAAAAATCAATCAAAATAAATAAAAGTTAAGAAATAAAAGTATTTTATGCCTAGTTAAAAGGAAGAAAAAATAAAATTTGCCCTACTTTTGTTTTAATTGGCGCAGTTATTTGACGAGTTATTATAAGAGGATTAAACTATAGTCCTTCTAAATTTATTTTTTATTTATTCATTAGTTTTTTTTATATTATTTATAATAACTTTTTAAAAATTTTTGAAATGATTTTATATTTTTTTGAAATAATTTTATTATTTTGATTATTTTTAAAATTAATAAAATTTAAAATTTTGAAAAAAAAATCTATTTTTTTAAAAAATTTTAAAGTTACATTTTTTTTGGGACGTAGTAAGGCCATATTATAAACCGCAAACAAATTTGCTTACGGCTCCGCAAATCCGAGGGCAGTGAGGACCGACTAAACAGAACCATTTTGCATAGGGAAAGCGAGGAAGGTAAGACCATGGAAGTTCCTGGGTCATCGAAGAAGATGATAGCGACGCAGGAGGAGATGGTGGAGGCTAGGGTTCCATTGCCCTACAGAGACCAGTGTGCCCACTTGCTCATCCCTCTCAACAAGTGCAGACAAGCAGAATCTACCTCCCATTGAAGTGCGAGACCGAGCGCCATGCCTATGAGAAGTGCGAGTACGAGCTCGTCATGGAGAGGATGCTTCAGATGCAGAAGATACGTGAGGAAGAGGCCAAGTTGAAACAGGCACAGAAGCAGGGCATTCCCCTCATCCCCAAAACTGCCAATATCTGATTCTGTGCAGGTTATCTTTTTTGCTCTTATTTTTGTTCGTCTTTATTTGGTTTATTGATTTCTTTCTCCAATGGGTACTACATGATCTACAGTTTTGTTCTGGATTTGGGGTCACTCAATTATGGTGCTTACTTCGCTGTTGCGGAGTTGATCATGGATGATTACTGAGTTATCTAATGCTCAATTATTATGTTTACTTTTCGGAATGATCATTATTAAGGTATTTTTTTATTATCTGAATTAGAACCAAAATGAAAGACTGAGGTTTTTGAAGGTGTATTGCTCTAACTAGTTTGTCCTTTATCTCGCTATGAAATAGAAGGTGTTCGGATTGATATAGGGTTTTAAACGAGTGGGTTTGTGGGATTGTTCAAATGACACGCATTTCATTGTATGCATCTTTGAGGTTCTTGTACCCGGTGAAAAAGGAATGAGAAGCTACCAGAAATTATATTTGTGCGCGTCATGGTTTCTTCCTTCGTTTGCCTTACTTAACCCATGGATTAAGGTCATGTTATCTCTATGATGGACACTGGTATATGCAGTGGCAGCTGGTCAGCACTATAATAAGCCCTTTTAGTGAACTCTTGGAGGCATTTAGTAAGATTTCAATCTAGTTGTATTCGCTTCTCCTGCCAATTTCAGGATATCTGGGTCAAGGATTGAGTAACGGTAATACACGCATTTACTTGGTTTCTCTCTCACACACACATGGCTATTTGGTGTTAGTTGTTAATTTGGGAAACTAAAGCCAGTACAGAATTACTCTGTGACAATATGTATGTAGTTGCCACAGACTGTTTCTGTGTGTAAAGTATGGGCGAAGGATTCTTATTTTTTACGTATTTTAAATGTATGGGCGAAGGATTCTTATTTTTTACGTATTTTAAATTAAACTTGTTTCATCCAAAAAGCTTATAGTACACTTTCAATCAAATGTCATTTTTAAATTTAGATTAGAAAGTTCTTTTGAAATATATGGGGAATCTATGAAGGATATCTCATAAATTTAGATTCCTTTTACATAATAGTTTCTAGTATTGCCAAACCACTTTTCTTTTCAAGATCTTTTGCAATGTTGAAAATTTATTGATACAGTGGTGCTTAACTTTATGTCAATGTTTCTATCCCAATTGTTTTTTTCATTGTAAGAATATTGATGCAGTATGGGGAAGGGAAAGGAAAGCTAAGACTGTAACAACTTGGAAACGTAGCAATGAATGAGCGGAATAGAACACTAGGGTTCTTCCAGAAGAGAAAACCTCTCTTTTTCATAAAACA
>JASKGM010006994.1:0-10464 GCA_034509205.1 Ceratonia siliqua
TGATTGGTTTGGTTAATGGTTTGGTTCAAAATTGAACTAAACCGGACCGTGATCACCCCTAAGTGCCTCAGCCAGTAAGAGATCCCTTCCAAACTCAGAGAGGTTGATGCTTGATTTATTTGGTGGTGCCTTACAAGTGAAGCCATGGAGCAACCTAGCAAATAGCATAACAGTCATTGAGGTACCAAGCACGACTCCTGGACAACCACGCTTTCCTGTATTGAATGTTATAAATTCTAAATCTGGTTGTCAAAAACACATCGGACCCATCATTTTTAAGGTAGCGTTCTGGTTTGAACTTGTGTGGTTGGTTTCGCCCAAGTTCTTGTCTGCTTAGTAAGACATGGCTACCCTTTGGGATGAAGTAGTTGGAAAGTTGGCAACAACTGCATCAGCCATAGAAACATGGGGAAAATTGAAAGGTGCAATAGGATGAAGGCAAAAGGCTTCTCTTGCGCAAGCCTTCACATAGTTGAGCTTAGGTAAATCTGATTCTTGGACAAGCCTCTCTTTTCCAACCACTTTGTCCAGTTCTTCAGTGGCTCTTTGAAGTAACTCTGGTTGGTTTATCATCTCTGCAAGCCCCCATTCAACTGCACTTAATGGATTGTCCACTATTTCTATCATTAATTCCTGCAAAAAGTTTTATTTTATTGACATTTTAATGAGTAATATGTAATGATTGTGTTAACAAATAGAGGTTCCACACTAATTAAAGGAGCCCTTGTATTGACTGAACCACAAATCATGTGAAGCCACATCTATGAAGTCAACTCTGCTTCCTCTGAACACTTTGTCTTGTTCTGATGTTGCATGCTCCCTTGTCACCTGCTGCATACTCTTGTTCGTTGTACTTTTGTTGCTTTATTTCCTTTGTTAGCTCTTACTGGAGTTTACTTGTATATGTTGTTCTTTTACCCTTGTTTTTTGCTTCTGTTTTTAGCCTGTAGCCAGTTGTAATCTTTTGGTTCTTTTCTTTTCCTTCTTGTATATATTTCTTCCTTCTTCTTCCTGATCGAATGTAATCTTTATGAATTAATACAAAGAAGCATTCCCAAATATTCTCTTTGTTATTTTATCTTTGCTTAGCTTTTCTTATATGGTATCAGATCCTGCAATGGCCGTTGATCAAATCCCTCATCCTTCAACTGTTAGCTCAGTTTCAACATCCTCTCCAAATCCAAATACCTCTCCTGTTCCAACACTAACTCCACCAACTCCTTGTGATCAATCTCACCCCACTAGTCCATACTACATTGGGCTGAATAATGGTATAGGAGCTTTGCTGGTGACTCATCCTTTAGATGCTAATAATTACCATTCATGGGCACGATCCATGAGAAGAGCATTAAGGATCAAAAACAAACTCGACTTCATTGATGGAACTCTCTGTGAACCTACCAACCCTGATGACCCTTTAATGGAACATTGGTTGAGGTGCAATGACATTGTCATTACCTAGCTGCAGAACACAATGGCTGGAGATATTGAGAGCAGTACTGTCTATGCAGAGACTGCCCACCAACTCTGGCAAGAACTTGAGCAAAGATTTGCTCAGCAAAATGCCCATCGGATATATGAAATTAAGCAATGAATTACCACCCTTATGCAAAACCAAGACTCTGTCAACATATATTTTTCAAAACTCAAAACCTTGTTGGATGAGTTACTTAACTATGAATCTGTTCCTAATTGCACCTGTGGAGGCCTAAAAGTTATAGCCCAGCATCAGCAACGCGATTGGGCGATGAAGTTCCTCATGGGGTTGAATGAATCTTTTAAAGGCAT
The DNA here is from genome assembly GCA_034509205.1 of Ceratonia siliqua. Classification (NCBI taxonomy): domain Eukaryota; kingdom Viridiplantae; phylum Streptophyta; class Magnoliopsida; order Fabales; family Fabaceae; genus Ceratonia; species Ceratonia siliqua. The sequence goes on from JASKGM010006994.1 coordinate 1,789, forward strand.
TAAAGCTCAAGTTCTTCTTATCAAACCCTTTCCTAGTTTGAATGAAGTCTACTCCATCATTCAGCAAGAAGAAAAGTGCAGGGAAATCTCTTCTGATGGGATAGTCAATGAATCCATGGCCCTTCTTGCTAGAGGCAATCTTAAAGATAGTACTAAACAAAACTCCTTCAGGAAAGACAAGTATTACTGCACCCATTGTAAGATGTCAGGCCATTCCCTTGAAAGATGTTTCAAAGCCAGCCCTAAACCCACCTGCTCACACTGCCTAATTCCTAAACACACAGCTGATAAATGCTATAAATTACATGGCTATCCCTCAAGTAACAAGTCTGATGGTAAATACAAACAACCTGCTGCAGTTGCCAACCAGATCTCAACCATCACTAACCCTGACCAAGAAGGAGATAAAGACTCTGTCACTTTAATTCCAGAATAATACTCACAATTTTGATGCTTTTCAAATCGTCCAGCACCAATTCTTCTGCTAATGTTGCTCAATTTTATCATCCATCTACTTCTAACTCAGACACCCCTCAAATGACTGGTATGCCTTTCTGCCTTTCTACTTATAGCACCAAAACTCCAAGTACTTTGACTTCCACCCCCTGGATCCTTGATACTGGAGCAACAGATCACATGATTTGTTCCACTCACTTCTTTACTACTATTGCTTCACCAGTTTCATATTCTGTTGCTCTTCCTAATGGAGCAAGTGCCTCTGTCACTCACATTGGAACTGTTAAGCTAAATGACTTCATTACTCTAAAAAATGTCATTTGTGTTCCCTCTTTCTCATACAATCTCATTTCAGCCAAACAACTTACTAAGGAATCTAATTGCTGTCTCATTTTCTTCTCTGAATTCTGTTACATTCAGGACCTTTCCACCTGGTTAACGACTAGAATGGGTGAAGTGAGAGATGATTTGTACCACTTCCAGAAGAAGACAGGTGCTCCTTCAACCTTAACTCATTTTTTGCATCAGTTTAACCATCATGCGCCTATTACTGCTTTTGTTGTTTGTAGTGACAGCACCTTTGACCTTTGGTATTACAGACTTGGTCACTCTTCCTACTCTGTACCACTTTTGGATAATGGCTCTCCCATACCTTAGGACTTTGCTCACCAGCCCTGTCTTATATGTCCATTAGCTAAACTGCACAAACTGCATTTTCCTTCTAGTGATCACAAATCCCAAAAGTGTTTTGAATTAGTGCATTGTGACATTTGGAGACCATGTAATGAGTCCAGCTATGATGGCTTTAGATATTTTTTAACTCTTGTAGATGATTTTAGCATATGTACTTGGACTTATTTGTTGAAATCCAAATCTGATGCCTCTTCTACTTTGCAAGATTTTTACACTTTGATTGAGATTCAATTTGACACCAAAATCAAAATCATTCGCAGTGATAATGGGGGGAATTTGCCATGAAAGATTTCTATCTTAAAAAGGGAGTCATTCATCAAAGAACTTGTGTTGAAACACTTCAGCAAAATGCCATAGTTGAAAGAAAGCATCAACATATTTTAAATGTGGCAAGGGCATTAAAGTTCCAAAGTCATCCCCCTCTAAAATATTGGAGTGATTGTGTCCTCACAGCTGTTTATCTTATAAATAGGACTCCTTCTCAATTGTTACAGAACAAAAGCCCATTTGAAATCCTTTTTAACATTAAGCCTTCCTATTTTCAACTTAAAGTTTTTGGATGCCTTGCTTTTGCCACTACCCTTGTGAATGGCAGACACAAATTTGATCCTAAAGGAAGACAATGTGTCTTCCTAGGATACCCTTTTGGAATAAAGGGTTACAAACTTTTAGATTTAGAAACCAAAAAAATCTTCATTTCTTGTAATGTTGTCTTTCATGAGACAATCTTCCCTTTCAAAGGCAACCATCTTTCTCTTGACCATCACAACCTCAATCTTCATGATTATGTTACCACCATTCCTTCTTCAGACCTTTCTAATGATCATATACCACCCCCTATACACAGTAATCCCAATCATTCCAACTCACATCTTTAAAATTCTGTTGTTTCTCCTTTGACTATTGAAAATTCTAACCCTGCGAAGCATCCAACCGACATGATCTTTCTAATTCTGCTAGTTCTCCTCACATTTCTCACTACCCTCGTCAATCCACCAAAATCAAGAAAGCTCCCTCTCACCTACAAGATTTTGTTTGCCAACTTGTCAGTTTCCTTTACCCATCTCAGCAGTTGACAACATAGCAGTACATCCCTTCTTCAGGTAAGCCATTTGCGCTCCATCAATGAATGACTTATGATAGACTATCTGCACCACACAAAGCCTTTGTCACATCCATCACCAATGAAACAGAATCTAAAACCTACCAGGAGGCTTCCCAATCTCCCAATTGGTGCTTTGCCATGCAAAATAAAATTGAATGACACCTGGACAGTAGTTGATTTACCCCCTGATAAAGTGGTAATAGGCTGTAGATGGGTTCATAAGATTAAATTCAAAGCAGATGGCACAATTGAGAGGTTTAAGGCTAGGTTGGTAGCCAAAGGCTACACTCAACACGAGGGTCTTGACTATCATGAGACCTTCTCCCCAATAGCAAAACTTATAACAGTTAGAACTCTCTTAGCTGTGGTAGCAGTGAAAGGTTGGCATTTACATCAATTTGATGTAAATAATACCTTCTTACATGGAGATCTAGAGGAGGAAATATACATGCAAATACCTTCTGGATATGATGATAAACAACAAGTATGCCTATTGAAGAAAAGTTTATATGGTTTAAAGCAAGTTTCATGACAATGGTACTCAAAATTCTCCAATTTTCTTGCCCAACACAACTTCATTCAATCTAAAGCTGATTACAGTTTGTTCACCAAAACAGAAGATACTTCCTTTATGGCTATCCTTGTATATGTGGATGACATTGTTGTTGCTAGTAATTGCATGACCACAGTAAACCAACTCAAAGGCTCACTCCATGACAAATTCAAAATCAAAGATCTTGTCACTTTGAAATTTTTCTTGGCCTTGAAGTAGCTAGAACAGACCAAGGCATCCATGTATGCCAACAGAAGTATGCCCTTGACATCTTAAAGGACTCTGGCACTATGGGATCCACACCTACCAAAATTCCCTTAGATCAAAATTTGAGATTGTCTAAGGATGAAGGTGAATTGCTTCCTGAACCTTCTCTTTATAGACGATTAATTGGTAGATTGTTGTATTTAACCATTACTAGGCCTGACCTTGCCTACTCAGTACACATGCTAAGCCAATTTATGGACACTCCTATAATTCCTCACTTAAATGCTGTTCACAAAGTATTAAGATACATAAAAGGAGTACCTGGTCAGGGATTATTCTATTCAGCTACCTCTGCACTATAACTTAAAGGCTATTGTGATTCGGATTGGGGGACTTGTCCTGATACAAGAAGGTCTATCACTAGATACTGTGTTTTTCTTGGCTCCTCCTTAATATCTTGGAAATCAAAGAAGCAACATGTGGTTTCAAGGTCCTCAATTGAAGCTGAATACAGGGCAATGGCTAATCTTAGTTACGAATTAACTTGGCTAAGATATCTTTTTATAGATTTACACATACATCATCCTCAAGCAGCCATTCTCCTATGTGACAGCAAATTTACCCTTCACATTGCAGCCAACCCCGTTTTTCATGAAAGAACCAAACACATTGAGTTAGATTATCATTTGATTAGGGAAAAAATCTAAGAAGGCAACATAATCATAGAACATGTTAGCAGTCCTTTACTAATTGCTGATGCCTTAACTAAGTCTCTTAATTCTCATGTTTTACCAGCATTTATCCAAGATGGGAGTTATGGGCATATACTCTCCATCTTGCAGGGGGATGCTAACAAATAGAGGTTCCACACTAATTAATGAAGCTCCTGTATTGACTGAACCACAAATCACGTGAAGCCACATCTATGAAGTCAACTCTGCTTCCTCTGAACACTTTGTCTTGTTATGATGTTGCATACTCCCTTGTCACCTGCTGCATACTCTTGTCTGTTGTACTCTTGTTGCTTTATTTCCTTTGTTAGCTCTTACTGGAGTTTACTTGTATATGTTGTTCTTTTACCCTTGTTTTTTGCTTCTGTTTTTAGCTTGAAGCTAGCTATAATCTTTTGGTTCTTTTCTTTTCCTTGTTGTATATATTTCTTCCTTCTTGTTCCTGATCGAATGTAATCTTTTATGAATTAATACAAAGAAGCATTCTCAAATATTCTCTTTATTGTTTTATCTTTGCGTAGCTTTTCTTATAGATTGTTACCCAATATGTAAGTAGGAGATATATATGTACCGGGTCTGCTTAAATAATTTGAGCCGTAAAAAATAAGTTTTAAGTCGGATCTATTTCACTATCAAAATATGCGACACTCTCAGTCAAAGTTTTGAAACGACCTTCAACTATGATAGTATAATATTATTATTATTTATTTATTATTTTGTAATTTATTTTTAAATTATAATTAAACTAATTTTAAAAATTTTTAAAAATATTTAATTTTTTAATACTAACTAATACTAGAAATATTTTCCTTTTAGGATGATTTCATTGACCATGACTCTTTTAAGCCATAGACACATTTCTTTTCCTTTGACTACATATCTACCCATTTACCCCTTCCCATTTGCCTTTTCCATAAGCAGTTTGGCTGCCCCTCACAAATTGCCGTTACGTATTTTTACATTTTAATTTTGGGGATTTCTACTGAAATAGCCAAACACACGGCCAGATAAGATACAAGATTTATGCCACGTGAGTGGAAGTCATGAATCATTCTACATGGAAAAAAAAGAAGAAAGAAATGAAGTTTAACTATTTAAAATTGGCCGATTATAAACTACTTGACTAGTTAAATTTTTATTAGTTCCAAAACTGGTTCAAGTTGAGCTCAAACTAATTCGGTCTTGACAAAGCCCAGTTTTTAAATGAGGAATAAACTTTCAGTGTTGATTTTGAAGCCTTGTGAATTCAAATCTAAGTAAGGTTTTGGGAACTGCTTTTGTGAGTTAAAAATGATGTTCAAAGAAATCTTAGTGTTCTTTTTTTTTCTCTTCCATTGATTATTGCCTTGTTGGCTTGACGTTCTAGCTTTTGTTTGATTGATAGTCAAATGGGCCTTTCGATTGTATAAGGTTAATTCAAGCATACATTTATATTGCTTGGGATGATTCTGTTTTTCTGAGGAGATTTTTTTTATGAGAGGTTATGGCCTTAATGTTTTATTTCTCAATTCTCGAATAATGATATAGTGTGTGGATTGTATGATGCTATTTATTTTCTTTTGCCTAGTTTTTGCTTATTCCAAACCTATACACTATCTATATATTTTAATTGCATGCTGGCTAACTTTTAATTTTAAAATGTACATTTTAAACCTTAAATAAAATTCATTACTAATTAAATAGGTTAAAAAAAACGGTTGAGGACTTCAATGGTCCATCTCTAAATCAACTTGGGTTTCAAAGACTCACTTCAAAAATTCAAATTAACTTGGATGCATTAGGTCTAATGATCTTAAACAAAGAATAATTTCAAAGATTGTCGTGTTTCATTCCTTTAAAGGTGATTTCAAAGATCACTTCAAATGTCATAGGCTGTGAGTGGAGGTTTATTCTCCCACACAATACTATTTCTTTAAATTGTGAGTAAAGGTTAATTCTCTCACACTATTCTACTTTCTCAGGCTGTGTAAGTGGAGGACAATTCTCCTACATTGGCCTACTATTCTGGGACTGTGAGTAGAGTTTTATACTCTTACATTATCTTATTCTCTTAGGCTGCAAGTAGAGTTTTATACTCTCATGCTGACCTGCCTTCTCGGACTATGAGTAGAGGTATATTTTCCCACATTGTCTAAAATCCACTTTAAGGGGGCATCACATATCCCACTTAATCAAACTCCTAGTTATTCTCGAATTATGTAAACCTTAATTCCTTTGAGGTACGTAAACACTCAATTAGTAAGACATGTCTAGTTATTTTAGCTTTTATCTTCTTTTTTTCATCATATTAATAAAAGAAAAATAGGGGTAGTTAAGTTATATTAAAATTAAGCATAAGCGATTTGGGGTAACCATATTTGATATGGACGTTGTGGGTGCTTAACACTTTTCCTACATGTAATCAGACTCTTGAATCATTCCTCTGATTTCAAGGGCCAGTATATATATATTTTTGGAATTCCAATTATCCTGCTAAATTAATTAGCGGCGATTCTTTTTTTGTGTGTATTTTTCCCTTATGCCTCTTCCGACCGTCACGTTGTGACAACTTGGTGACTCTAATGGGGATATATATGTGTGTGTGTGAGAGAGAGAGAGAGAGAGAGAGAGAGAAACTAAAGGAATTGAACAGAAACTAAAGGAACTGAAAAGTATTACTATAATTTGTGCTTTCATTTCCTCCGACGTTAACAATGACTTATTATTGGCATTTTCACTGAGATCATAACATCAAACCAATCTTCTACTTTAGTTTTTATTCCATCCTTCCATTGTTTGATTCTCCCTTCAATAATGGAATTAAAACTCTAGGATGAGAGAGAAAAAAAACTCTCAAATTAAAAATTTTGAAGATGTAGTCGTGGTCGTCTAGCTGAAGTTGCAAGTCAACTTCATGGAGTTTGGATCTGAATTCTATGCTGCACTTAATTTATGCTACCCCACCGAACATGGTGGACCCCACTCGGCATGTGGTGGACTCCATCTAGTTGATGAGACAGGGACACCGCTATCTCAACAGTGAGTGTGGCTATCTTAGAACCACACATTTTTTTGTTTTTTTAATTTTTTATATATTTAATATTAATTTTTTATTATATATTTTTTAAAAAATTTTAAAATTTTTTTTATGTTTCTTATATTATTCATCTATAATTTTATATTTATTATTCATTTTTAAATTAAAAATTTTTAAATTTTTTTAACAAAATATATAATATAATAATTAATTAATATTAAAAAATAAAAAATAAATATCAAAAAATTTAATAAACTTTCCCTACCGCTCACATCATTAATGTGGGTGGTGGTGGTGGTAGGAGAGGGTTCCCAATAATTATAACATAATAATTCTCGTATTTATAACATCTGGCTTAATCCCAAAGGACAAGAGCGATGTCACTGTCTTCTTAATTTTGCGTTATGGTAGCCACAATTGGCGGTATATATTTGTGATTGTGGTGTAGAGGCATTAAAATAAGGAAGCAAGTACGATAGCATAAGCAAATGGTTGTTTTTCCACGTGGCATATAAACATTGTACATAAATTCATGTATGTACTGTAGGTGCATTTAATGGTTGTTTTTTTTAACTTTTTTTTCGTTTTATTTATGACATTTTTTATATTATATTCAAATGAATTGATACATTTAGATTTATTTATTTTTATTTGTATTATTTGTATTTATTTTAGTTTTTTTACATTTTAAAATTGTCTTTTCTTAAGCATTGTGTTAATTTTTTTAAACTTTCTTTTAAAATTTTTGAATTTCTTTTAAAAAAATAATAAAAATGCATCCAGATACACTGGTATATCTAAATGTAACTTAACAAACACTTCTATTTATTTATTTAACATTGCATATGAACGCTATACCTAGATTTATTTATGCACTATAGGAGAATATTTCTAGTACTACTGTAATATTGAAAAATTGAATATTATTGCCATAAATATTTTGACACATAACTAATTTCTTCCTAAATTTTAGCAAGTAACTTAATTATAATTTAAAAATAGATTACATGCCAAAACATAAATGACAGTAGTACTAGAAATATTTCCACACTATAAGTGCACTAGGTTGTATAATTACACTGTACATAGAGATATTTTTAATGTTATTAAAACTGGACCGGATTAGGAGGTCAAACTGGAAAACCTGTGAACCTACCACCTGATCGATCCGGTCCACACTAATAAATCGTAGATTTAAAAACCAATCAGAAACCTTGTAAACCGGGTTTCACCCGTAAAAACAGGACAAGCCAACGGGTTGGGCGGGTTTTGGCTTTTTTTTTGGGGCAAAATTGAAGTCATTTTTTTTTTGCACGCTAATTTATGGGGACCTTCCTTAGTCACTTCATACCAAAGACACTCTCATTATATCAGCTTTATTGATGAATACACCAAACACACATGGATTTATTTGTTGAAACAAAAATCAGAGGCTTTAACAGCATTCAAAGACTTTAAGGTTTTGATAGAAAATCAATTGAATTTAAAGACTAAGGCCTTATAAACATATTGGGGAGGAGAATATAGGGCATTGGTCCCCTACCTCAAAGAACAAGGGATTGTCCATCAAATATCTTGTCCCTATACCCATGACTGGTGATATGTATATTTGTGATTGTGGTGTAGAGGCATTAAAATAAGGAAGCAAGTACAATAGCATAAGCAATAAAGTGTAGAGAATTGCGTGTCTTCTACATAATCTTACTTTTGAAACTAATCAAATGGCTCTTTTTTCACGTGGCATATGAACGTTGTACATTCTTGCCCTGTGACCTGTCCATGCGTTATGTAATCAAATGGCTGTTTTTTCACATTTTTTTTTTACATTTGCATATAAATTATATATTATTATCATAAATATTTTAATATATAATTAATTTTTTAAAATTTTGTCACGTCCTAATTTAGGACACGT
>JASKGM010006995.1:0-10463 GCA_034509205.1 Ceratonia siliqua
AATTGCAAGGATTTTCTTGAATTTGGTTTAAAATTTAAATACTTATTTTCTATATTGTTTAAAAAATTTATTAATATCAAATTAATATTCCTCTCTTTAGTATCAAATTAAAAAAATTATTTTTATAGTATCAAATTTTTATAGTAATTATTTAATAATATATTATCTAATTATATATATCTATACCATTATTATTATGTTATAATTCTTTAAAATTAAAAAAATTATTATATAAATTTATTCGAAATGTTTTGTAAAAATTTTTTTACTTTCAAGAAATTTTTAATATATTTCAAAATATTTTTATTTTTTAGGTGACCGAAACGATATTTTAAAACAAAATTTAATACATTAACAAGTTGAAGAAAATAAAAAATGGGCATATAACATTATTGATTTTATATTTATTTAAATTATTAAAAACTTGAGAGTTTTAAATTATTTAATTTTATCTTAAAAACTTGTTGAATAATATATATGGATCAATGAATTTAATTTAAATTATTTTGTGTTTTTAAAAATATTATATTTTATAATTTTTTGCTGATATTTTAAAGTATATCTTTAAAATTATTTGATGTAGTAAAGTATATAACTATATAAAGAATGTTAAAGTGATTTATTTTTTAAAATTAATATGTGCTCCAAAATTTCCTTATCTACCTTTGGGAATAGTAATACGGTTGGGACCCATTCTTTTGATTATTACAAAATGACCAAAAACCAACGAGGACCTACCAACTGCCACCCATATTGCCCCATGTCCCAGTCACAGTACAAGCATGCCCTTATTTATTACGAGCCTCCTATCGAGTCCACGTGTACGCACCAGATTTCACATCCACCCGTCCATCCTCAGTTATTTCTCCAGCTGGGTCGGACACGTGGAAAGAAAGGCCTGCCTGAGCTTGACTTGTAGACCACCGATCTTCACTAATGTCGAGGAGCTACACGCCAACAGCAGCATTTTATCAACAAATCCAACGGTCAAAATTGTAGAAACTATGATAAGATGCTCCAACGTTAACCTCAGTTGTGAATGCCCCTTGTTATAATTCCTTAATCAACGAACAATTCATAGTAAGAAGCAGTCAAAGCAAAAACGAAGAAAAACCGAAAAATCGACGTCGGAGGAGGTGGAGGAGGAGGAGCAGCAGCATGGTATTTTTCTGTTTCCTGGTGGACCAAACAAGGGTAGTTCAGCGGAGCAAGCCGGCGGCGGGGACGTGCTCGCGGTGCGGCGGCGGAGCATGCGTGGCAGATATAAAGACGGCGACCAGATTTTGTTATGTCCCATTTTATTGGAAATCTTGGAGAGCCCTTGTCTGCACTTTCTGTGGAGCCGTTCTTCGTTCTTATCATTAGATTTATACTATTTTTCTCTGTCTCTTATGTTTTGGACTTAGAGATTATTCCACATTTTGATCCATCCTTCATGTTATAGAACAAGCTCATCTCTCTGTTTTGTCGGTCTGTTTTCTTCTTCTTCTTACAAGGATGCAGAGCCAAACAGAAGCAGAATACTTGACAAGACAGGAGGCAGAAACTTACTGCAACTGGAACAAAGATTGCAGCTTGTTTTGATCTTGTCTCTGTTTAGGCTTGATTATGGCTGGTCCAAGGCTTTAACTTCTGCTAATTTTTAAAGGTTCAAGTAGGAAGCTCGACAAATTTTTATATAAAACAAAGTTGAAAATCAATCCGATAATCAGGTAATTTATTTCTGTGCTTAAGCAAAGAGTTGTTTCTTCTTCTTCTTGAGAGAGAAAAAGTACTGTATTGAGTTAATTAGTTTGCTCTTGTAGATATTGTATGATATATTTGAATATATGTTCAGCGTGTATATGTAAACTGAATCAATTTTAAACAAAAGATATATAGATTTAAATATATAATTCAGATTTTGGTTTTTAATTTGCACTCAATATTTAGTACACACTCTTTGGCAATTATCTTTTTTTTAACATACATATATATATAAAAGAATAATGTAAAAATAAACCACTCAATATTTAGTAGACACTCTAGAATAAATTAATGAAAGTGTTTTACTGTGCTACAACATCTTTTTTATACAATTCCTATGCAGTACTTTCTATGTTTATCTCTTAACAGTCTTTTTTTTCTTTAATTATTTTTTATGTCTGTTAACTTTTTTAAAAAAATTTTATAAATTTTATTTTTTTAAACAATAAAAAATTTTAACGTTATTGTTCTAAAAATACTACTCAAAATTATCACTAGTCTGCTCTAGGTGGCAATGAAGAGTCCAGAAGCTGAAAATTTTCAAAAATATTTTTAAAATTTTTCAAAAAATATCATATATTGAAAATAACCCAAATAATATAAAAAACAAAAGAAAGGTAGTTTGGGATAAAAAAAAAATATTGTGTGAGAATTATATGAGAAGGGTAACATAGCATTACAGCCCTTAATAAAATTTACCATTTTTACAATTATATATGCCAATGCATATTTGATTATTTTCACATTTATATATACCATATGGATATGGTGGTACCTTGCCCATCCTAGAGGCATATAGCCATATGTGTTTGGTGTATTTAATATAATAAATATGAAGAAATTTGACTACAAACAATATATAGAAATTAAAACAAGTTCTCTGGCTTGAACTTAATACTATTTGTAAATTATTTAAATGTTTTACCATAACAACTTACCTCCTAGCTTGATAGAAAAAGGTTATTAATTTTTACTCTTGACCATTAGGGGGAAAACTGTCTTGAGTGGGTAACTTTTAATACACAACATATGTAGAAAGAGTTTGAAATTTCAAATTCACTTAAGTCAAATAAATAAATAAACATAAAACAAATAGGCATATAACGTTTCATGCATGGCCCACTGCCACAGGCCCACAGCAGTTATGGATCAGAGAGACAGTGACTGGACATGGAAATGCTGGAATGTTATTAGCAGTTTTTCATATTTAAATGGGTTAAGATAAGATTTCCTCTCTATAGTTTTAATAAATTATCAAAAGTCTGCATAAATTGAAAACTAAAAAGACACAGAACAAATGAAACTGCATCCTTAATCATGGTTTTCCTCTTTCGCCTCCATCACCTCCACAACTCCAGACCACCCATGGCCATCGGAGCAAGGCACTTTGGTTGCTCGTGATTTCTAGCTTAATATCTAAAGAAAAACAGAGTATAATTACTATGCCGCAGCTACCTATTTACGTGTTCTTTATCTTTTTATTAGTCTTTTTAGTTTTCAATTTATGTAGACTTTGTTGTTGTATCATAAGTATGGAGGAAGAGAAGAAAGAGATTTTAACGGTGTTAGTTGATAACTTAACAGTAAAGAATTAATTGCGAAAAATAAATAATTCAATTAACTGAAATTAAGTTATAGGCATTTGCTATCCTACCCCCCACTCCCCTACCTCTTTCTCATGTCACCCTCACTTCGGTACCACCGATTTGTTATGTTTTGTATTTTTTATCTCAATTTTTTTTATTTTTTAACATTAATTAAGTATTTACTATGTCATATATTTTTTTGAGAATTTTTTAAAATATTTTAATATTTTTTTAAGATTTTTAAACTTATAAATGAATAGTATCAAAAAATTATGGGTGAATAGTATAAAAAAGATATAAAAAATTTTTAAAAATATTTAAAAAGTTTTTAAAAATTCTAAAAAAAATACATAAGATAAAAAATATTTAACTATTTTTAAATAGTAAAAAAAATTTAAAAAAACCTAAAAACTAAAAAACGTAAAAAAAAAAAAGTGAGGGGACGTAGCTTAGTCCCCTTAAATTATATGAACCAAATTAATAATTGACTGAAACTACGAGGATTAAACCTTAAGTTAACTCTATTTGAATTCAATACTATGAGGTTGATTATTATAATTGTTAGACAAATAGCTCTTCGATTTTTTTATTTTTTTTATTTTAAAAAATAATTTAAAAAAATAAATATTTTTAAATATTTGTATTATGAAATTTTTTATATTCTTTTAAATCTAAACAAAAAAAAAACTATTATAAAAATATTGTTATTCTAGAGTGGCATAGTAAATACTTAAATCTAGTTTAGGCTTATTTTAAGTTACTCATAAAATAGTAATTTATGACATATTTATAACGTTCATTTATAAATTTGAATTATATTTTTATAGATTAAATCTATTTAAATATTTATGATCATCTAAAATGACATGAGATTCTAATTCAACTTCAAAGATGCTCAATTGGATAGGTTAATTAAATAGAATTAATTCTTATTTATTAATTTTATGTAAATTTAAATTATTATTTGTATTGAAAATCATTATTATTCTTGTGGATTTACATGTTATTAACTTTGTTCTTTTATAAAACTGTTTCGTTTGTTATATATATATATAAACAAAAACTAACTTAGCTACACTTTATGGCCTGTTTAATTTCTATTCTTAAAAGTAATTTTCTGTTTTTAAAAACAAAAAAAAAATTAAAAAACCATTTGGAATGATGTTTTCATGGGTTGTTTTTTTTTTTTTTAAATTGTTGTTTTAAAAACAGAACAATGGAAACAACTTATAATTACGTGATTTCATAAATGGAATTTTTATAAATATCATAAATTTAATGACAAAAAAACGAAAAAAAAAAAATCTCCCTAAGCTTTATCTTCTTCTTGCCGTCCAAACTCGGGTTGCAGAATCAATCTCCATCTCATGCGCTTTCATCTTTGGGAAGAGTTGGCCACCCACATCAATGGTGGCTATATTAGTCTGATTTGGGTTGAGGAGATCATCAAAATGAGATGCTGCAAAAGAGGATCAAGGTGTAACTTCTGTGAAGAAGAAGAAGAAGAAGAAATAATTGTGTTATCCAAACAATTTTTTGTCTTTTTTATTTTTCAAATTTGTTTTAAGAATAAATTAGCCAAACATTTATTTTTTTTATTTTTTTACACTTCAAATTATTTTTAAAAATTATTTTACAAAAATCTTTCCAAAAACTATAAAACAAAATCATAACCAACTTGCATTAATTAGTAATCCATAATTTGCTTAGCACTGAAAAAGCAAGAAGGGATTAATGGGCTAAAAGGGAACCCAGATTGGCTTAATGGCTAGTCCAAGTTAAACAGTGATGGCCCAACAAACAATCTGGGTGCTATTCTTTTGTTTAGCTCGATGTGCAAACAAAAACTGTGGTAAATGGGCTTCTCGAAACAGAAGACCGTGTGGCCCATTTTAGTTCCGAGTTCTCTGTTTTCTAACCCAAAAGAAAAAAAAATCAAAACAAATGATGTACCAAAAAAAATAAATAAAAAAGAAAATGAAAAAGAAATTTACAACGTATGACACTTCTGAAATTATTAAAATAAATTAATTCTAAATTTAATTTTTAAAAAAATAGGTTTTATTTTATTAAAAAAAGCAACAAAAATAAAACTCAGTGCAAAAGGGACCTTATTATAAAACCCCTTGTCTCTAGGGTTTAAGAAGCGAACCACCCACCTCCACAAACAAAACCTCTGCTTTGCCCTGAAACTATAAATTTGCCTCGTGTCTTTACGCTCCTAGAAGAGATTGTTTTAGTATCTGAACCTCCTCTTCAAGATCCTGAACAAGAACGCTCCAGGATCAAGAATTCCTGATTCTTTTGTGATTTTTGGCGCCCAATCAAAAAACGACTCTACCTTCGCCAGCTCACTCATCGATTTTGTTTCTATGCCCTATTGATTTGATGGCTGACCAAAAGAACAACGATCTCGGGGTTCCAGACATGTCGACTCGGATTCTTGAGGATAGTTCGTTTGACGGGTCTGAGTCAAATCCTATTGGGTCTACTGGCGTGGTGAAGGTGGAGAGAGCCGAGTGTGAAAATTTGGGGACTTCAACTTGTAATGTTGAGCAAGGGATGAGAAACAGTTCCGAGCCAATTGCTATGGAATCTACTTGTGTGGTGAAGGTGGAGGGAGCTGAGTGTGAAAATTTGGGGAATTCAACTTGTACTGTTGAGCAAGGTATGAGAAACAGTTCGGGACCAATTTCTATGGAATCTACTTGTGCGGTGAAGGTGGAGAGAGCAGAGTGTAAAAATTTGGGGACTTCAACTTGTACTGTTGAGCAAGGGATGAGAAACAGTTCCGAGCCAATTGCTATGGAATCTACTTGTGCGGGGAAGGTGGAGAGAGCCGAGTGTGAAAATTTGTGGATTTCGGGTTGTACTATTGAGGAAGAGATGGAAAATATTAGTTTAGTTGGTGGGTATGAAAGTTCAGTTATAATTGGGGAGAATGGTGGAAAGGGTGAGATAATGTCGCAAGAGGATGTGAGTGAAAGTTCAGATTCTGAGAGGGCTAGTCCATGTTCACAAACATCTTCTTCAACTTCTTGCGGCGGTAGTACTAGTGATAGTTCTAGTGATGATGACGATAATGAAGATAGTAAGGAAGAGGGACAGCAGGAAAAAAGGGAAGGACAGACAGAAGACATTGAAGTGGAGGTTGAAGAAGGTGAGATAAGAGACTCCGATGGACAAAATCTGGTAAGTGAAACTTCCGCCAATGATGATGATGATGATGATGTAGAGGTAGTTTCTCGGAGTGGCATTAATGATGATGATGTTGATTATGAAGATGAAGATGATGCCAATAATAATGCTATGGGAGGACCCATCAGGTCAAAGAATGAGCTTGAGGTAATTTTTTTTTAGTTTTATATTCTAGAACGCTAGAACCTGATAGTGCCATGTCGGAAGTTATCAGTTATTCTGAAATTTTAAGTTGTCAGTTATCTAGTAAATGAAGTTTTTTTATGGAAGTGACCAGCACTTTTTATATCTACTTGTTGGGGAATGGGGACTATTTTGAGTTTGCCAATAAAAATTGACCACATAGTCTGGTTAATTTGGACATCAGTGGGAACTTGCCGAGAGTTCTCATCTTAGCTTTTCCGCAGATAGTCTTTGCATAATATATTTCTTTGTTGGTAATTGTGACATATTCGCGCATAGACATTCACTTCATGGCTTTGAATCCTATTATTTCACTCCCAAAACGTTTACTTATATGAGTTTGGTCTTTCTACAATATTAGTGTGTATTCATTATGGTCACTAGATGCAAGTGTTGTTAACTTGTTATAGTTAAAATCCGGTCTTTTCCCTGTTGAATCTTTGACCTCTTACTTTGAAAGTTTATTAGTATTGAATAAAGTTAGATTATAATAAATTCTGAAAATATTTTGGTACGCCATGCATGATACACACAAACACAGGATGAAGCATGCTTTTCATTCGTTAATATCTTTAACTAACCCGAGTAAATAAAAAGCCTTGCTGTGTGCTACAGTATAATTTTTCTTTTGAGTTTGACTTTTGAACTGTCTAAACTTTGCAGAATCTTCCTCCAGTTCCTCGGGTGGATGTGACATTAGAACCATACCATCAAATGCTGCCCGTGGGAGTTGTTATGTCGGTAAGATCAAAGAAACCTCATCTATGATGAGGGAAGCAAAATAGGCATTCCAGTACAAACTTTATTGCAACATTAGTTTTTTTGGCTGCTTAGTGATCTCTGACTTGCCTAAACTGAATTGAAGAAATTGTTACCATATAAAGATACTCGAAAAATATTTTTCAAATAAACTCAGTCAAAGTTGCTGATTTTACAGATACTTGGTGCCCAAGTCATTGTGGAAGGGGTGGAGAAGCATGAACCCCTTAATGAGGGTTCTATTCTCTGGGTGACTGAAAGCCAAACACCGCTAGGGTTGGTAGATGAAATCTTTGGACCTGTGAAAAACCCTTACTATGTTGTGAGATACAATTCTGAACATGAAGTCCCTAGGGGGATCCATGGGGGTGCTTCGATCTCCTTTGTTCCAGAATTTGCTGATCATGTGCTTAATAACAAGGATCTTTACAGGAAAGGATATGATGCTTCTGGTTTGAATGATGAAGAGATGTCTGATGAAGTAGAGTTTTCGGATGATGAGAAAGAGGCTGAATATAAGAGAGTGCGTGATATGAAAAAGAGAGGTATAAATTATCAGAATCGTGGAAAGCGGAAAAACAATAGAAAGAAAGTACTGCCAAAAAAGGGTCCTCTACCTACCTACCCTGCTGCACCTGCTGCGCCATCGCTTGACCATGGAAACTTTTCACCTTTATCAGGCATTGGGCAAGGTGTTTTTGGGGCAACTACGATAGTTCCGCCATTTCCATCCACAAGCGCAGGTCCTAATTTAGGTTCAAGTGGAGTTTGGACAAGTGGGATATCACTTCTGCGGCCACAGTCCGCCCTGCTTCCTAATGGACTGCTTCCTAATGGACTGCCTCCTAATGGCATATCATGGTTCCCAGGAAATACTCAAAATCATTATCAGTTGCCTGTAACAGGAATTCCATTTCAACAGCAGTTAAATCCCAGTCTGGGATCACTTCCAACAACCATTTGGCCTGGGGTACAACCCAATATGTTTGCACAACCTATGTATGCACAGGGGCTTGTGGGTCAAAGTCAAATGACTTTTGGTATGAGCTCACAAATTGCACAGATTCAGCCAACTATATGTTCTGGAGAACAAGGTTTTTTATCCAATGAATTGCAGTCAGAAACAAACCGTAATTCGCATTCTAATACTATTTCAGACAATCGCCAAGCTCCACAGCAATTTCATACAGGGGCATCTGCTAGACGTGGGAGGAAAACATTTCATCAAAGGGGTACGAAAGTTTGGCGACCAGCCAAGTGAAGCTCTGTATGCGCCACTGCACATGAAAAAGTTTTACGTATAATTGGGCCATGTTGGCTGTAACTTTATTTGAACCTTGAAACGTATTGAATTACTCTTTTCTCTCTCATCTTATGCTCTTTCTGAAAATCAAGTACGCAACCAAATTACTCAGCGAAAAAAGAAGAGAGACCTTCTAAATTTCTAGTTATCAGTATCATTTGTTAGGTAGAAAGTCTGGCTTGAATAGCTTGGTAGAGGGGTTCCTTGAGGAGAGCGCGTTCCAACTTCCGCCTGAGGATCCTATGCTCCCGTATCGGGAATTTGCCCAATTCAGGATTGTGGATAAGTTGTAGTTAAAGCAGCGACTCAGTGGAACGCTAATACTTAAGATGCTGCGACAAAATGTTTTGCTGATTATTGATTACAAATTAGAGAAAACCTTCCCTCAAACTCTCAAATTCATCATATCTCATTTTGTGAGAGGTTAAATTTTGGCAGTTGAATGTAGTGATGTGAAAAGAGATGAAATAAATTTTGTTGAGTTTGTGAGGTTAAGTTTTTAAGTATAGCATATCTTTACAAATTATAATAACTTACCGTCCTCGTAAGACTGAAAATATTCAAAGCCAAGTCAGCCAAGGAAGAAGAAAGGTCTTGTTTTAATTATCTGCTATAAGTCCTTTCAAATAAATCATTTTGGATTTGTGACATATAATGCAGATATCGTCATAAATATTTTCCTGCTGCTCTTAAAGAGGTTGAAGCTTGGCTTAACTGAGGTATGAAACCTTCCATCTCCCAAAAAATGGAGCTTCGGTTGGGAACTTTATGCTGTGCTCATCAATTGGGTAAGAGTACTTCGTGCCACTCTTTTTCACATTTTCTCAAAGCATATATAAACAGCATATGGAATAGATTTGACCAAAAAAAAACTGCAAGTGGCCAGATAGCAGCAAAATACATTAGAAACATAGACGAGAATAAATTACTGACATTTAAATTTATAATCCAGTCAACGGGAACAATGAATGCTGCATTATGACTGGGAATTCAGTCCAATTAGGAAATAAAACAATTTTTCTATGAGCATAAATAACCATATGAAGAGGACGTGAATATCTGAATATAGGAAAACAGTTTGGGACTCAAGCTTTGGCATTCCTAGTAAAGTCAGTGCAAGTCTGGCAACTGCAATCTGAAAAACGGCAGATATCACAACCAAAGCACACGCAAGAAGTGCAACCTTTGCACGTCGGAGAACGTGTACATCCCCGATAAACTCTGCGACTTGCTCGTTCTTCTTCGTCATCACATGTAATTCTGAATACAGGTTACAGTTACTATTTATAATTGCTCCATAAAATATATAAGCACAATGAAATTACAATACGGGTGAATATACAACAATATAAACAGAAACATTGCACCAACACGTGCACATAATAGCAAAAGTAAAATTCTAGAGGTTACATTAAGAAGACATTGAATTTGTCAAGGAATACGTCCAAAAGTCTATTAATTCAGTCGTCATAAACACCAAAAAGCAAACAGATTTCACATGTTCCATATGATAGAATCCCAAATGCCATACACAAGAAACACATCCAACCAAACTGAGGACGAGGGAGATGAAAGAAAGAAGACTTCACAAGTGCTCCACCGTTAAAATGCTATGTACTACAGGCACGGCATTCTGCTAGGCTTATTCCTTCTCATTTTAGTAAAAATTGAATCCAGAATCCATCTCC
>JASKGM010006996.1:0-10460 GCA_034509205.1 Ceratonia siliqua
TAATCAATATCTCCTTACAACCCTGATTTTTTCTTATTCACCAGAAATAAATGGTTTCACTGCTCACCATAAATTGGATAGTTTCCAAGCTTACCACTAATTACAAACACAAATAGTTTTCACTTGCTCACCACAAACGATATCAGAAATTTGAGATGAAAAAAGAGACTCTCTTAAAGAGTAAATGATTTGCCTTTTGTGCTCACTTTTTCTCTCTGGTTTTTTTATGAAATTTTACAAGGTAAAGAATAAAACCATAATAATTAATTTGAAGCTATTTCTCACAGGTTTGATGTGCAGCTTCAGTTCATCTTTAGGACTTTATATTTCTTCCTTTTATAATCTTCTTTTGCTAGCCGTTGTAGCTTACATTTCTCCTTCAATCTTTGCATTCAACATGGGATTTGATTCTTCCATGAGATTTGCATCTTTCTTCTTTGAATTTCTTTCTTCTTTGAGATTTTGTCTTTATTATTATTGTTGTTGTTGAGAAAACTCTTCCCAATATTTCAAATGTATTAAAATATCATTTCCCAAAATTTTAAATGTTAAAAATATTATTTCTATGGGTTTTGATGATTATTACCCTTTTGAACTAAGAAACAAAAAGTCTTTTGTCTACCATTTGAAAATGCTTCCACTTTGGTGAAAAGTCAGAATCATACTCTTTGTAGTATAAGACAAAGACAACTTTATGTTTTGTTCTTTACAAGATACGAAAGAATAAGGAAAAGCCAGCTTTATGCCTTTTTAGTATAAAGACATTGTGCAATTTCTAATGTTGTCTTTTGCAAGGAATACTACAAAAAGGAAACCTGCAGACCTTGAACAGCGCATCACAAATTCATATCTGATTGTTGTACAAAATCAGTATACTCCAGTTAAAATGGAGAAAAAGCAAAGGTTGAAGAGTCAAACGATCAGGCAGAAGTCTGAATGAAGCTGATCGTTTGTTACAAAGTTGAGAAAAGACAAAACAATGGCTATATCTTCTTTGTTATCAGAATATGAACGTTGAAGTCTCATTGGCACACTCCCAGATGTCCTCCAAAGTCAGAATCCTCAAGTATATAAGGAGTTATTCCCTCAACCTTGAAGAGAAAGTGGGAAACAAGGCCTTTACTAAGGGAAAATCATTCTTCTACTCCTATTCTTCTATTGTGCTATCATTGAAGCATTTACTCTATTATAAAGAGAGTTTATTTGCTAGGTTCTTTGTGAGCATATATTATTTGTGAAAATTTTTGCTAAGCTCTTGAGTGAAAAACTTAGTGGTTGATAGGTTGACCAGTTTGGTTGTGAAAGGCCTTGTGGCTTGAACCCATTCTTAAGAGTTTTGCTAAGTTCTTGAGTGAAAAACTTAGGGGTGATATGTTAACCAGTGTTGGTTGTAAAAGACCGGTGTAGCTTTGTATCTGTTGTGTTGAAAAGTTAACCGGGTTGGTTGTAAAAGGCTCTAGGAGCTTGTACCTATAAAATTGATTATGGCCCTTCATAGTGAAAATTCCCTTGCTTTGTGCTTGGGGTGTGGATGTAAGATCTGGTTTATAGATCCGAACCACTATATATCATGGTATTGATTTTCTCCTCCCTAAACTTTTAAGTTTATGAAGTTTTGCTTTTTGCCTGATCATTCACTGCATTGCCTTATCGTTTATAACTTGTTTCTTTAAAGCGTAGTTATTAAACAATTTTTTATCTTAGCTTATGAACTTAATATTTCCAGGCTTTTGAAAAGAAATTTGTTATCTCCAATATTAAGTCTAGTTTGAAATTTACATTGTATTTTGAAGTTTTAAGTTTCACTTGATCGTTTGTCAAAACCATCAGGTTAT
The DNA here is from genome assembly GCA_034509205.1 of Ceratonia siliqua. NCBI lineage: Eukaryota > Viridiplantae > Streptophyta > Magnoliopsida > Fabales > Fabaceae > Ceratonia > Ceratonia siliqua. The sequence continues at coordinate 1,836 of JASKGM010006996.1, forward strand.
CTTTTGAAAAAGCATTATTTTCCATCACCCAATTCAACCCCCCTTCTTGGGTTTTTTGGGTATATTTTCTAACAATTCTTCTTCTTCTTCTTCTTCATTGACCTATTGACTTTGGCTTAGAGAAATGACTTTCCTTTCTTTGTAGTTTTCTCTTCCTTGTTTCATATTTGATGCTGAGAGAGAGAAGACTTACCTTTTGATGCTTTGTGCATAAAGGATAGAAGCAAGAAGGATTTGAATCTTTCTTTTATGACTTGATATAATTTCCCTTCTCAATCTTGTCTTACGTGTGTAGTCATTGGAGTGTGTGAGTATCTCTTCTTAATCGCCTCATTTAATGCCTTGCATAAGTTTTTATCTCTTTATCTTATATTTTAGCCAATTTCAATCTCTTTTGGTTGAACGCTCAATATGTTTGAATGAAATTTTAATCCATCCAAGAAGATGAATGATACGGAAAAGAGAGAATAAAGAGTGGGTATGAGAATTCTGGCTAGGGGCTATCACTAGAGGAAGAGGACTAGTTGGACCATAGTAACAAGAAGATTAAGGCTTTTAGTTGTGTTGAGGGTGTTGGGAATGTGTATAATATTTTCAAAAGGAGCTTGTCCCACATTGCTTGGTGTCCAATTCTAGTGCAAACTGATCCGTTTGCCCCCCTACGTGTGATAAAATCAGGCATCCCATCATTTTATTTTTTCACATATCCAAAAATTTTGGTTTACTAACCATATTTTTATCTTATATGAAAATGGTGGTTTTTGACTCATTCAAAATTAAAACCTCATCAGTTCCAATTTTTCGCAGATAATTTTATAATTAATTTTAGATAATTTCATTATCCTAATCCTCCATGATCCTCTAACAGTTTATTTAACGTTCATAACATTAACATTATTTATCTTCTAATATATTTGGAGGTTGGTTATTAGAAGATAGTCTTTTCTTTTCTAATTAGTTTCTGACTTCCTGGGTTGCATCTATTTACTTTTGGTTTGTTCTTGCTATTCTGGTGCTAGGTTTTACATAAACTAGAGGAACCTGTTTAATCCTTGAGAGTTTTCACCACTATTGTGAAATAACTCTTAAGGACAACGTGCATTAACGTAACTCAGGTTGCATTTACTTGTCATTTTTACAACAATCTTAAGAGTTATGAACTCCAATGCCGCCGTCGTCGTCAATGCACGTGCCGACAATTGCGACACCTCCACTGTTGCCAATGCTAGAACCGCTAATGTATCCTTCCCTCCCACTGTTGGAACTGTCAATGTTCCTTTTGCCAAACTGTTCCCAGATATATCCAAAATTAAAGTCTTTAGAAGCCAAAATTTTTGAAGGTGGCAGGAGCGCATTTTCTCTGTGTTGGACATGCATGCTGTTGCTACTACCCTTACCGATCCTGCACCGTCGTTGCCTACTGCTTAGAAACTTATTGATCATTAGACGTACGCTAACAAGGTATGCAGACATACAATTATTTGTTATCTAATGATCTATTTGATGTCTACTGTATATACAAGGAAGCAAATAAGATATGGGAGTTTATGATCAACAAGTACACTGCTGAGGACGCAACCAAGCAAAAATTTATTGTTCCTAACTACTACCATTGGGAGATGACAAACGACAAGGACATTAAAATGCGGATTAATGAATATCACAAATTGTTGGAGAACCTTAGGGCTAAGAACATCAATCTACCATATCAGTTTATGGCTGGTTGTTTGATTGAGAAATTACCAGACTCATGGAAGGACTATAAGCAGCAGCTCAAACACAAACATAGGCAGATGTCACTTGCTAATCTAATAACCCATATAATCATTGAGGACACCAACAGGAAGGAGTTCAAGACTGCAACAGCAAAAGATATGGCTTCAAAAGCAAATTTAGTGCAAGGAAACACTCATAAAAAGAGGTATGACAATAATAAAAAATTTGATTACAAGCCTAAATTTACTAACCCCACTTTTAAAAAGGAGGAAAATTGTTTTGTTTGTGGAAAGCCAGGTCATTATGTGGCTTAGTGTAGAATAAGGGCAAGAAATGATAATCCTCCTAAACCATGTGCAAATTTGGTTGAAAGAGATGACATAATTGCTGCGGTCATTTCTCAAGCCCTCATAGTGGCAAATGTGAAAGAATTGGTGGTAGACTCTGGGGCAACTAGGCATATCTGTGCAAACAGAGATGCGTTTACCTCCTACACTCCAGTAGGGGATGGAGAAGAATATGTGTACCTTAATGATTCTAGAACTGCCAGTGTTAATGGCAAAGGAAAAGTTCTTCTCAAGCTCACATCTGGCAAGACCTTGGCTCTCACTGAAGTACTTCATGTACCTAACATCAGAGCAAATTTGATTTCTGTGGCTCTGTTAGGAAAGGCTGGGGTTAAAGTATCATTTGAATCTGATAAAATTGTAATGACAAAAAATAATATATTTGTGGGAAAAGTCTATTGTAATCAGGGACTCTTTGTACTTGGTGTTTCTGAATTTATTTATGAAAATGCATCTTCTTCTGCTTACTTGATTGACTCTATTGACATGTAACATGCTAGATTAGGACATGTTAGTGTTTCTTATATTAAGAAAATGCAAAATCTTGGATTAATTTCTGGAATTAATAATACAAATTTAAACAAATGTGAAATTTGTGTAGAATCTAAATTAACCAAGAAACATTGTCATACTATACAAAGAGAGACTGAATTACTTAATTTAATCCATACTGATCTAAGAGATTTAAAACAAACAATGACTAGGTGTGTAAAAAATATTACGTACGTTTATTGATGATTTTCCTAGGTACACTAAGGTGTATTTACTTAGAAATAAAGATGAGACATTTGGCACATTCCTTTTATATAAAGCTGAAGCAGAGAATCAATTAAATAAAAGGATTAAAAGAGTTAGGTCAGATTGAGGAGGTGAATACATTATTTAATGACTTTTGTGAGAAAGAAGGAATAAGTCATGAAATTACTCCACCTTATTCACCTGAATCTAATGGAGTAGCAGAAAGGTAAAATTGAGCCTTAAAAGAAATTATGAATGCCATACTAGTTAGTTCATCTGCACCAGATAACCTTTGAGGTGAAGCTTTATTATCTGCTTGTCATTTACAAAATAGGATTCCTTACAAGAAAACTAATAAAACACCATATGAATTATGGAAGTGCTATACACCTAATTTGAAATATTTAAAAGTGTGGGGGTGTCTTGCTAAGGTCATGTTACTTGACCCTAACAAAAGGAAAATAGGATTTAAAACTTCAGATTGCATGTTAGTTGGATATGTTGAGCATAGCGCAGCCTGCATATTTCTTGTATTAAGAAGTGATGTGCTTGATTGTAATACCATTATAGAGACAAAGAATGCTAAATTCTTTGAAAATATTTTTCCTTTGAAAATTAAAAACATTTTTCATACACCTCAAAATAATTTGGAGAATTCTGAGAATTTAACTGAGGATTTGAGAAGAAGCAAAAGACAAAGGAAGGAGACTTCATTTGGAGATGATTTTTATACTTATCTTATGGAAGATGAACCTTCATCTTATTCAAAGGCCGTTGCATCATCTGATGCAAAATTTTGAGTGGAAGCAATTAAAATGAAATTAATTCTATTATAAAAAATAATATATGGGCTTTGGTAGATTTACCACTAGGAATCAAACTTATTGGTTACAAATGGATTTCTAAAAGAAAATTCAACCCTGATGGATCAATTGAAAAATACAAGGCAAGGTTGATGGCAAAAAGTTTTACCCAAAAACAAAATGTTGATTATTTTAACATTTTTACCCCTGTTACTAGAATTTCCTCTATTCAAGTTTTAATTGCTTTAGCCTCAGTTTATAAACCTTTTATACATCAAATGGAAGTTAAAACAACCTTTTTAAATGGTGACTTAGAAGAAGAAATTCATATGGTGCAACCTGAGGGTTGTGTTGTTGCTGGACAAGAGAATAAAGTTTGCAAACTTCTCAAATCTTTATATGGCTTGAAACAAACACCAAAACAGTGGCATGGGAAATTGAATCAAGTTTCATTAAGTGATGGTTTTTCTTCTGTTGAAGTTGATAGATGTGTGTATACAAAACTAATAAATGATGAGTGTGTAATTATTTGTTTATATGTTTATTACATGTTCATATAGGGTACTAGTCTAGATATTGTACATATGATGAAATATTTCATTGCCTCTAAATTTGATATGAAAGACATGGGTGAAACTAGTGTAATTTTGGGTGTTAAAATCATAAGGAATGGTGATGGTATATCGCTATCACAAGAACATTATGTTGAGAAACTTCTTAAAAAGTTTGGTCATTTTGATGACATACCAGTGCATACTCCTTATGATACTAACACTCAACTAAAGAAAAATAGAGGCGATCCTATTGCTCACTCTAAATATGTACAAATTATTGGGAGTTTTTTGCATTTGATGAACTTCACCGGACCTAATATAGCATATAATGTGTGTAGATTTAGCAGGTATACACATAATCCAAAAAGTGATCATTGGGCTGCATTGGTCAGACTAATGCGATACTTGAAAGGTACCATGGATATGGTATCATGTATAGTGGATTTCCCACTGTATTAGAAGGATGCAGTGGTGCCAATTGGATCTCAAATTCAGATGAGACAAAATCCACTAGTGGTTTCTTTTTTGGGGAAGTCCTTTGACGGTGCATGGTATTACCTGCAGTAGGGTACGACCATAGTACTATTCATTTTTTTGTATTGAGCAAGTTTACAGTACTTGGTCGTACCGTGTTATCATTGGTACGATTGTGCCACATATTGTTGGTACTGTAGTTGTACTGTGCTAATGCTATGTGGTACGAGTACTGGCATGGCGCTGTAGTTTTTTCCGTATTCCAGGGTGTCTAGCATTTTAAGTGAACCCCAATAGGCTTCTCTTCCACAATTGAAACTGCCTGACTCGATGAATAGTTTAGAGTTGATAAGATTCGCTTAAAACTACTTCGTGACCTTGGATTCTAACCTATTGGCCTAGAGTGATGTGGGTGTTAATAAGGCGTTTTTCCATGATCAGTAGGAGACTTGTGCTTTTCTTTTTTATGCTGTTTTTTATGAATCTGCTATCTTAGAATTGTAGGGGAGCCAATGTAAAGGTTCTTCGGCCTCTCATCAAGGATTTGGTTAAGCTCCACAAACAAAGTTTAGTGGTGCTTATGGAAACTCACATTAGCTGTTCAACATCAAATCGTGTTATTCGGTCTCTAGGTTTTAAAGGAGTACTCAAAGTGGATGCAATTGGATTTTCTAGCGGAATTTGGTTTCTGGGAGATCTTGAAGCTGCGGGTGTTAATGTTATTCTTGCTCATAAACAATTTATTCATTGTTTTATTAAGGCAAAATGATGCACCTTTGCTAGTCTTGTTACGATAGTTTATGGCATTCCCAATCCCATTTCTAGATATGAGCTTTAGCACGAATTGGAGAAGATTTCAATTACTATTGCTGGCTGTTGAGTCGTTTGTGGCGATTTAATGCATATAAGTGAAGTGATTTTATGAACTGGAGTTTTGTGAATGCTTTCTCTCACTGTATCTCGGACAATATCCTGGTAGACTTGGGGTTAAGTTTACCTGGGAAAGAGGTATGGTAAAAGAAAGACTAGAGTATTTATCTTAAGACATTCTCTGATAAGCCCAAACAAACAGCCCCTAGATCACTCTCCTTGTAAAACTACTTGGCAGATTAATTATCTTAAGCCTAGAGTATTTCATTTGTTACGGTTAAAATTAGCTCACTGCCCAGGCTGTTTTCTTTTAGAGCCAATGGGAGAAGATTGGATCCTTGTTTGTTTTCCTGTAAAATTTATTTTTAATGACCCAAAATAAGTGCAAGAAATTAATCATACTCTTTTGGTATTAATCCCAAAAGTGGACCATCTGGACACCCTCAGACAACTTAGGCCCATTTCTTTATGTAATGTGATCTTTAAAATTATCACTGAAGGTATTGCTTGTAGGCTCAAAAAGCATGTGGCATCTCTTGTCAGTGCAGTTTTGTTTTAGACAGGCATAGTAGTGACAATATTATTGTTGCTCATGAAGCAGTGCATTCTATGAGAAAGAAGTAGGGCAGCAATGGTTTTATGGCTTTCAAGGTGGATCTTGAGAAAGCTTATGACAGAATCAGGTGGGAGTTTCTTGGTGACAATGGCGGATCTTAAATGAAATCAGTAGGGGGCGAAATTATACTTAATTTATAATCTATGTATTTTTTAAAGTAAGTAAAATTATATAGAAAAAATACTTTGCAACGTAATTAATAATCATTGACGAACATAAATGTCTCTAATTTTTTTAAATCAATATAAGGAATATAAACAAAATATTACACCAACTTTAAATTAAGTAAAAGATCTTGATAAATTTGATGTTAAGTTGTTTTACTTCAATAAAATATGAAAAATTTGTTAATTTTTTTTAGTTTATTATTATTAGTATAATAAAGTTGATAGATTTTTTTAGGTATATAAATTTGGTTTATGATGAAATGAGAAAGTAGATGTTAAAGTGACATAGATAAACAACAGTAACAATATATAAGAACATAAAAGAAGAATAACTTTCAAAAAAAAGTTATCCATAATAGTAAATTAAAAAATTTTAAATTTCATATTCAATCTCAATGATGAAAGTAAAATTTATGAGTGAAAGATACCTCATAAAGAAGATAGTCAATGAAATGTAGAAGATAAGAAATTTGACTCTTAAAACCAAATAAAAAATGAAAATTTTTGCAAGATAATAAAATTTATACATAAAAGGAATAATTGATACTATACAAGTTGATGGTAACAAAAAAAATAACAAGGGAATAAAATAATATGTACTTATATAAGAGTGATATATTAATAAAATTGAATAATGCATTTGTAAAATAGGGGAGATAATATAAAAATTTTAAAGTAAATAAATTATTTTTAAAAAAAATTAATTATATAACAAAAAAATTTTAGAAGATAAATAATCTTTTTTGGGAGGCAAATATTTTTTCCAAATAACATTTTTACATGAAAAAAAAAATGAGAGGCTAATGCCCCGTGTCCTAAGGAAGATCCGCCGCTGACCCCCAAAAGATACGAATGTTCTTATGGTTAACGGTGCACGAGCATTTGCTAACTAGTAAGACTCGCTATGAGCGACACCTAAGCATGGAAGACACTTTCATAATCTGTGGAAATGCTCCAGAGTCAATACTCCTCTGTGTAAGGGATTTTGAACACAGTGCATATATTGGTCCTGTTTTTTCTCATTAAACTTCTCTGAATCGGTCCGTTAGAACTTCTCCCACAAACTTGGAGTTTCTGCTGTAGGAGACATGGGCTGGGAGATAGTGTTCGGATTAGCTTGCTGGATATTCTGGGTGAAACGGTGTGGTTGGTCTTCGATAGAGAGGACCTTAACAGTTTGGACACTTTTTCCTCATTCTGCATGAAGTGCACGAATGTTTGGATGAAGTGATTTGAAATATTCATTTTTTGATACTTTATTTAATGTTTTACTAATTTAAAATAATTATTTTTAATTATAAATCAAATACAAATGTTATTTTGGTGTTGTGGTTTAAATATATTTTTGGTCTTTTAGCATGGCAAAAATATTAATTTGATTTTCTTATTTTCAAGTTAAATAATGTTACTTTTTATATTGTAAAAAAATTTAATTTAGTTCTATTATATTTTCGTCCATATGATAACGTTATAGTTAATTAAGATATGTGGCCCATTTGTTATCATGTGAAGTAATTATTTGAGAGATCATAAAATAAAATATCCTATAGAATATGGATAAATGAGATGAGAAATATGAAAATTATGGACATCTAATGTAACTTTACTTGATGATCTATTAAATAATCAATTCACATAAACAAAAATATTTTAATTAATTATAATATCATTATTTTTCATTTGTAAATAGGTAAAAATATGACACAAAAACAATTAAATTCTTTTTAAAATACAAAAGGACAACTTATTTAAATTGAGAATAGAGGGACAAATTATAGTACTAGAGATAAATATATTTAAACTTAGTATTATTATGAGTATTTAGTAAATATTTTAAAATAATATGTTAATAAAACTTTTTATAGTAAGACTTTAAAAAATATTTTCAAATAAATGATTATAAGAAAATTACAGTACATTAAAAATATTTTAGATGGTAAAAAATTTAGTACACATAGAAAACAGATCATCATAAATAATGAGAATTGCATCTAAAATAGAAAATTATATTATAATTTAAAACTGTTTCATTCGTTTAGAAATTAAAAATTCACAAATAAATTTATAAATGTTTAAAAAAAAACAATAACTAATTATATATTGTGAAAACTCGATAATCTCATCCCTAATTATATCACAAGTCAATTTCATTATAACAGAAGATCTATCTTATTTTTGTTGACAAATTTCGTAAGGCACATCTTTTTCAATTTCTAACGTAATGCCATCATCGGCAGAAGTAGTGTTTTAAAAATCGGACCGGTCATTGAACTGATAGAGACAGAGAGTCAAAGGTTAGTGGTCGAACCGAGGTCGAACCGGATTTTAATTAAATAATAT